>BLSH010217063.1:414960-436725 GCA_018402905.1 Glandirana rugosa | reverse complement strand
GCCGGAAACAGGCGCCAATCGGCCCTATTTAAACTTGCAGGTCCCAGTGCCCGGTGCTGTCCGTTCTACAGCGTTTCCCGCATCTGTGCCCCCGGCAAGCTATTTCTGAGTGACTTCCTGTTCCTGTGACCCCGGCTATCCCTTTGGACTTGTTGCTATCTGCCTGCACCTGACCCCGGCTTGCCTACGACTCTCCGCTTGTCTGATCCCTTGTACCGCCTTTGCCAGCACGTTGCCGACCCAGCCTGTACCCGACCATCCGTTTGCCTGATCCCGCTGTACCGCACCACCCGCTAGTTACCGACCCGGACTGAAGCACTACTCTCCTGTTTGCACGAGCCCCAGTGGACTTCCGCCTACCAGCTAAGGACTGTCCAGCCCTCGTGCCCCCCTGTGCTCCTGAGCTCCCTGTTCCCACTATCAGGGGTTCTCGAACCAGGGCCGCAAGAGAGGTTGCCCCCCGCATAAGCCAGACTCTACCACCAGGTACGTGACAAGTTGTTTTGGAGTCCATTCCTAGGATATGGACTACTCTCTCCCCTGCTGGGGTTCACACAGGCCCATAGGGTGGGGACAAACTTTGTGCAACCAATCACATTTCAGCTCCTTCTCAATCGAGTCGCACTGTCCAATCAAGCAGTGCGGAGAAGAGGAAGGGAGGGAGCATCTTTGCAGCTCCACCTGGGCTGAGTGGCTCCCGAACATTAAAGGAGCCACCAGCCAGGGAATTAACGAAAATGGGCTACATCTAGGAACACTTTAAAAGTGGAGACAACCTCCTCAGTCTGGGGGGCTGTCCCTGGAAACTGGAGATTCCTGGTTACCCTATTCTAAAAGGCAAAAGCTGTCATATAAGGGAGGTCCAATACGAGACCAGTGTAGGCACATGTTTCTGTGCGTAAAGTCAATACGACACATGCATTGACATTTTAATGTGGACACTAAGGAGCATGCATATGGGAGCACATGTATGCTCGGCACTAATATTGATACCAAATAGCCTATATAGGCTGGAGTGTGACATGGACAGACAGCTGAGTGGTCTCCAACTTTGTTCCTGATTTAGCTGCAACCTGAACTGCTACTTCTGCCTTCCCATGTCTGTGGTGGTCTTTGACCCATCTCTGGATCCTTGTCTGCCTATTGTGACCTTGGTCTGTGTTTTGAACTTCATTCTCGTCCCTTGCTGCCTCCCTGTTAACTTACTTTGGCCTGTATCCTGAACCTGTTCTTGCCTTTTGATCCCACGCTTTGCTGCCCAGCTGTTGACAACCTTTACCTTGTGTTCTGGAAACTTCTGCCTTCCCGTGAATGAGCTGGCTCGTCTTTGACCTGTCTTTTAAACCTCATCTGCCTGTTGTGACCTCGGCCTGAGTTTTGGACTTCATTCTCTGTCTTCTGATTTTGTACCTTGCTGCCTGCCTGTTACCTGACTTTGGCCTGTATCCTGACCCTGTCCTTGCCTTTCGATTTGAAACCTCACTGCCTGGTTGTTGACAAACATGAGCTTGTGTTCTAGCTGCTTCTGCCTTCCGGTGAATGACATGGGTTGTCTTTGACCTGTCTTTTGATCCTTGTCTGCCTATTGTGACCTTGGTCTGTGTTTTGAACTTCATTCTTGTCCCTTGCTTCCTCCCTGTTAACTTACTTTGGCCTGTGTCCTGACTCTGTCCTTACCTTTCGATCCCACAAATCACTGCCCAGCTGTTGACAACCTTTACCTTGTGTTCTGGCAACTGCTGCCTTCCTGTGAATGACCTGGCTCATCTTTGATCTGTCTTTTAAACCTCATCTGCCTGTTGTGACCTTGGCCTGTGTTTTGGACTTCATTCTCGGTCTTCTGATTTTGTACCTTGCTGCCTGCCTGTTACCTGACCTTGGCCTGTATCCTGACCCTGTCCTTGCCTTTCGATTTGAAACCTTGCTGCCTGGCTGTTGACAACCCTAGGATTGTGTTCTAGCTGCTTCTGCCTTCCTGTGAATGACCTGGCTTGTCATTGACCTGTCTTTTGATCCTTATCTGCCAGCTGTGACCTCAGCCTGTGTTTTGGACACTCTCTGTCTTCTGATTTTGTACCTTGCTGTCTGCCTGTTAACTGACCTTTGCTTGTATCCGGACCCTGCCCTTGCCTTTCGATTCAGCACCTCTCTGTCCGGCTGTTGACAACCTTCACCTTGTGTTCTGGCAATTTTTGCCTTTCCGTGAATGACCTGGGTTGTCTTTGATCCCTCTTTTGATCATTACTGATTTCTGATCAGGTGTTGCCTGCAACATCATCCTCATACCATTCCGTGTCCTCACATCCCCGGTCCCCTTGAAAAAGTGGTGCAAGAGAAGCTCCCTTTTCAGCTCAATCTCCACCAGGTATGAGACAATCTCCATCTATTTGTGTCCTCTTGAGGAGATTTCAGTTTTGGTCTAGAGACGCAATAGGAAGAAGAAATATCTTCAAAGTGGGGGAAATTACTGTACAGGCATCCCCATTGGCAGATTACCCCCTCTCTTCCTGTTCTGGTAAGAATTGTAACATCTTGGATTTCCCATTTATTATCAATCAACTGTGTTTACTCTTTTTACATCGGAATGACAACAGAAACTACCCAAAATTACCCTGATCAATAGCTTACATACCCTGGTGATTTTGGCCTGATAACATGCACACAAGTTGACACAAAGGGGTTTGAATGGCTATTAAAGGTAACCATCCTCACCTGTGATCTGTTTGCTTGTAAGTAGTGTGTGTGTATACTGACGTTTCTTGATTCTGAGTCATGGGGAAAGCAAAAGAATTGTCAAGGGATCTGCGGGAAAAGGTAGTTGAACTGTATAAAACAGGAAAGGGATATAAAAAAATATCCAGGGAATTGAGAATGCCAATCAGCAGTGTTCAAACGCTAATCAAGAAGTGGAAAATGAGGGGTTCTGTTGAAACTAAACCACGGTCAGGTAGACCAACTAAAATTTCAGCCACAACTGTCAGGAAAATTTTTCGGGATGCAAAGAAAAATCCACAAATAACTTCAGGTGAAATACAGGACTCTCTGAAAACATGTGGTGTGGCTGTTTCAAGATGCACAATAAGGAGGCTCTTAAAGAAAGATGAGCTGCATGGTCGAACCGTCAGAAGAAAGCCATTACTATGCAAATGCCACAAAGTATCCCGCTTACAATACGCCAAACAGCACAGAGACAAGACTCAAACCTTCTGCCACAAAGTCATTTGGAGTGATGAGACCAAAATTGAGCTTTCAGGCCACAAACATAAACTCTACATTTGGAGAGGAGTCACCAAGGCCTGTGATGAAAGGTTCACCATTCCTACTGTGAAACATGGAGGTGGATCGCTGATGTTTTGGGGATGTGTGAGCTACAAAGGCACAGGAAATTTGGTCAAAATTGATTGCAAGATGAATGCAGTTATCAAAAAATACTGGAGGAACATTTGCATTCATCAGCCAGGAAGCTGCGCATGGGACGTACTTGGACATTCCAACATGACAATGATCCAAAACACAAGGCCAAGTCGAACTGTCATTGGCTACAGCAGTATAAAGTGAAGGTTTTGGAGTGGCCATCTCAGTCTCCTGACCTCAATGACATTGAAGCACTCTGGGGAGATCTCAAACGTGCAGTTCATGCAAGACAGCCCAAGAATCTCCAGGAACTGGAGCCTTTTTGCCAAGAGGAATGGTCAGCTTTACCATCTGAGAAGATAAAGAGCCTCATCCACAAATACCATAGAAGACTTCATTGATGTTAAAGGGGGCAATACACAATATTAAGAACTGGGGTATATAAACTTTTGATCATGCTCTGTTTCCTCACATCCCATGTCACCTTGGACAAGTGGTGCAAGAGAAGCCTCCTTTTCAGCTCGATCTCCACCAGCTACGAGACAACCGCCATCTATTTTTTGTCCCATAAGAAATCTCTTCAAAATCAGGGAAATGAGGGAACAGGTGGAAGATTTTCGCCCTTACTTCCAGTTCTGGTGAGAAATGTCACATTTTGGATCCCACCAGACTTTCAGTCCCGGAGAACGACCACCAGGACAAATAGAGAAGATCGATCTTCCTAACGGGGACACAGCCAGCAAGAAAAACCCAACTTAGGGGGTTTTCATCCTTCCACGTTCCAACCAAAATGAAAACAACGTTTTTTTGTATTAGATACACTTTAAGGCTAAATCCACCTCACCCAATAAAAAAGGTTGTAGAATACGTTCAGATAGAAGGGTGAATTTCGAACCAGAATCTCCATGTTCTGAGAGAATGACAGCATGGTTAGAAATGTTCTCACAGCTTTGTTATATTTTTACATTATATATATATATTTTGGTGTAGTCGTGTCTGATGGCGGTAGAAGGAGACCCAACGGGGGTTACCGGTTGTAAATAGAAAATAAGATCTTATTACCTCCTCTGCTGCCACTTCCAGCGATGTCTTCTCTCTACTTCCTCCCGACTCACCTCTCACCCGGTACATCCTATTTATACCTGACATCACTTCCTGTCCATTTTCCATAGAGATGTCCTGTCTGAGTAGAAGTGAGATCACCACCTTGTGGAGCTCAGAGGAACTGCAGCCCCCGAGAAATGTCTGGTAGTGTGAACAACGGCCTTGTGTCGTGTGTGTATGTACTGTATATCCTTATAGATGGGGTCATCTCCACTCCAGCCAAGAGGGGTAGAAATGCACTATATTACCAAAAAGTATTGGGACTCCTGCCTTTACACACACATGAACTTAATCCGTAGGGTTCAATATTGAGTTGGCCACCCTTTTTGCCGCTATAACAGCTTCAACTCTTCTGAGAAGGCTGTCCACAAGGTTTAGGAGCGTCTATGGGAATGTTTGACCATTCTTCCAGAAGCGCATTTGTGAGATCAGGCACTAATTTTGCACAAGAAGGCCTGGCTCGCAGTCTCCACTCTAATTCATCCCAAAGGTGTTCTATCTAGGCTTGCCACATCATCCCTTTAATCCAGGACACATATGAATTACACAGGTTGTTCTGAGGCTAATTGAATGCAGATAAGGCACCAAGGGAGTTTATTTACCACCTTAATCAGCCACAGAACCTGCGTAATTAATATGTGTCCTGGATTAAAGGGATGATGTGGCAACCCTAGTTCTATCGGGTTGAGGTCAGGACTCTGTGCAGGCCAGTCAAGTTCCTCCACCCCAAAACTGCTCATCCTTGTCTTTATGGACCTTGCTTTAAGCACTGGTGTGCAGTCATGTTGGTACAGGAAGGGGCCATCCCCAAACTGTTTACACAAAAGATCAGAGCATGAAATTGTCCAAAATGTCTTGGTATACTGACACCTTAAGAGTTCCCTTCACTGGAACTAAGGGGCCAAGCAGGGCAGTTGAGCTTCTCTAACCCAAACTCGCTCATCCACACTATATTGCCAAATGTATTGGGCCACTCCTCCAAATCATTTGGTGGAAGGGGGATTATGGCATGGGGTTGTTTTTCAGGGGTTGGGCTTGCCCCCTTAGTTCCAGTGAAGGGAACTCTTAAGGCGTCAGCATACCAAGACATTTTGTACAATTTCACGGTCCCAACTTTGTGGGAACAGTTTGGGAATGACCCCTTCCTGTTCCAACATGACTGCACACCACTGCACAAACAAGGTCCATAAAGACATGGATGAGCGAGTTTGGGGTGGAGGAACTTGAGTGGCCTGCATAGAGTCCCGACCTAAACCCGATAGAACACCTTTGGGATAAATTCGAGTGGAGACTGCGAGCCAGGCCTTCTCTTCCAACATCAGTGCCTGACCTCACAAATGCACTTCTGGAAGAATAGTCAAACATTCCCATAGACACTCCTAAAGCTTGTGGACAGCCTTCCCAGAAGAGTTGAAGCTGTTATAGCTGCAAATGGTGGCCCAACTCTATACTGAACCCTACGGATTAAGACTGGGATGCCATTAGTGTTCATGTGAGTGTAAAGACAGACGTCCCAATACTTTTGTCAATATAGTGTAACTTTTGAAATACAAATTGTTTTGGAACAACAAATATATGAAACAAGTCCGAATATACAAAATGCATTACGAAAAAGCATCATTTTAACATATTGATGAAATGAAATTAATGATTTAACAAAGGAATACAAAACTAAACAAAACTAATATTTCCATCATGCACTTCTCTAATTGTGACCATGAAAACCCAGCTCAAGTCATAATCCATGTATTCAAAAGAAAAGAAAGTGCAGTCTTATCAAATGCCCCAGTGCAAAGGATTGCAAGCTCGCCAGCAAATGCAGGGCCCCCACATTCAGCATTTCAACTAAGTAATCCCTATTGGGGACCTGAATGGAATTTTGCACAAAAAGAAGTGTAGTGCCCCCATAGAACAGGTGCGTTTTTCTAGCAGGGTTTGCTAGGTAAGGGAAAATTTAGTCAGGCCTGAGTGTAAAAGCAGGCCTGAAGGTTTTGATCTGGGCTGGGAGGAGAGGCTCGGGGAGGATTGAGTGGACTTGACAGATGAGGTCATCAGAACCTCCCACTTCTTTCTAGAAACCTGGGGAAGGTTTCTGGTCATAGAGCTGGGAGACTGGTGGAGCCCTCTGGAGTGTTCTAGGGAGCCCTGGCCAATCCCCAAGAAGGACTGGCAGGGGGCAGGCCTCCTTAAATACCCTGAGTCAGCCCAATCTGGGAGCAGAAGTGTCGGGTGGAAGTCTGGAGATGTAGTAGAGGCGCTGTGGAGGCCCCTACCTGGGAGGTCGCCCCAGTCTAAGGAGGGGGACCTTGGGGCCTGGAGGTTTGGGATGCAGCCAGGAAGGTGGTGATTCCTGGAGTCGCACAGGGGAACAGGAGAACAGCAGAGGTGCTACACAGTGAGAGATTTAAAGTGATCCACCGGTTTGGTGAGTGACGGTGCCTGGGAACTGCAAGAGAAAGTGTTGGAGCAGGCTGGGAGAGGAGTAGTGGACAGTCTTTGGGAGCCAGTTCAGGGAAAGGAGAGTCACTGAGGAAAAGCAGGTCGGTGGGACCTGGAAGAGAGATGGGCTAGGAGTTGTAGACCATCAAAGGCCTGGCTGGCACGCTAATACTTTTTGCTACACATTCAGGGGCCCGTGATACCTGGCCTGTAATGGGTGTTCTGGAGGCTCTGCTGAGAGTAGGCCTTGTCATGTGCTAGCCGCGGTGAAGAGAAAGGAACAGAGAATAAAACAATAAAAACAAGAGCCAGCCTGGTCAGAGTCTACGGATGTGTGATACATGGTGTGATTGAGGGCAGCTATAAGGTGAACCACTACTACCAGCCACTCTCAAGGGAGCGCATGGCTATAGAAGCAATTTAAATTTACCTGTAAATTCCATATCTTGGAGCACAGTACAGAACACAGGCTGGAAATGTAAAGACTCTGGGTTATAGGCTGATAACTTCAGGTGATTGGCCACTGGCAAAAGCTTTGCTGGGCATGCTCCCTAGACACACTTTTATAACCCCACCCTACTCCATAAGACCTTTGTTTTTTTATGGGGTTTTTTAGCAAGCAGTGCATCCCGTGTCCTGAGCTGTACTTGAATATATATAATTTACACATAAGTCAAAATTGCTTTTACCATAATTGTACTATTCAGGGCACAAGCTGGATTTTCATTGACCCTGGGACATTCTCAAGCAATGAACAGAGAGGTGGACAACATCAAGGCAAACATAACCTCAACTCAGAGTTCTGCTGAAAGAGCCTTGCAGCTAAAGGCTGTATCCGCAGAGGCCTGGACACCCATTTGGTAGAACTTGGAGAAGGTCTGAACCTAGGACCAGGTGGCGGGCCACTGAGGACCAAAAATGTAAACAAGGGTCAAACACCCAACTCAAAGTGCAGCTGAAAGAGCCTTGAAACTAAAGGCTGCATCCACAGAGGCCTGGACATCCATTTGGTAGAACTTGAAGAAGGTCTGAACCTAGGACCAGGTGGCGGGCCACTGAGGACCAAAAATGTAAACAAGGGTCAAACACCCAACTCAGAGTGCAGCTGAAAGAGCCTTGAAGCTAAAGGCTGTATCCGCAGAGGCCTGAACATCCATTTGGTATAACTTGGAGAAGGTCTGAACCTAGGACCAGGTGGTGGGCCACTGAGACCCAAAAATGTAAACAAGGGTCAAACACCCAACTCAGAGTGCTGCTGAAAGAGCCTTGCAGCTAAAGGCTGCATCCGCAGAGACCTGGACATCCATTTGGTAGAACTTGGAGAAGATCTGAACCTAGGACCAGGTGGTGGGCCACTGAGGCCCAAAAATGTAAACAAGGGTCAAACACCCAACTCAGCGTGCTGCTGAAAGAGCCTTGCAGCTAAAGGCTGCATCCGCAGAGACCTGGACATCCATTTGGTAGAACTTGGAGAAGGTCTGAACCTAGGACCAGGTGGTGGGCCACTGAGGGTTGATGTCAGAATGTGCAGGAAACACCCAATGATTTGGTGTGAGTCAACACATAATGGTACTGGAGGTACTTTATCTTTTAGAGTGTAAGCTCTTGAATAGAGTTATCTTATCCACCTAAGGACAGTGGATTTAGAAGCAGGGTGTCATTTGTGAGACCCTGTCAATAAGGTAAAGAGAGAGTCAGCCTTTTTGATAGAAGTTGTGACTTGTAAATAACCTCTAATAGCTCTGACAATGTCCAGACAATAGAGAGGAATCTCTTTTGGGTGCTTAGGAGGAGGACATAAAGAAGGAAGGACAATTTCTTCATTGGGGTTGAAGGCTGAAACCACCTTATGTAGAAAGGAGGGTCTTGGGTGCAAGACCACTTTATCTTTGCAAAGATTTAGGTAGAGCTGCTAATTCAGAAACATGTCTAACAAACATGATAGCCACTAAGAAGACTACTTTGCAGGAGAGGTCACTTAAGGGAAGTTCACTAATGGGTTCGAAGTGTGGTTTCTACAGGACAGAGAGGACCAAATTAAGGTCACCAAGGAAGCATAGGGGGCTGAAATGGGGTTCTGATCCAAGATACATCTTGAATAACATTTTTTACAAGGGAAATCGAAGACAGAGATCTTTGGAACAACATGGACAAGGGTGAAACCTGTACAGGGTACATAAAGCCAAATTCTGGTCAAGTCCCGATTGTAGGAAAGCCAGAGTCTGGAATACAGAGTAGTCTATGGGGTTCACACCAGGCAAAAAAGTATTTCCAGGTACAGTAGTAGATCTTTCTGGAATTGTCTTTTCTGGCTTTGAGTAATGTGAGAATAATTGTGTAAGAGATGTTCCTGTCCATCAAGACCTGGGTTTCAACAATCATGCCCTTGAAGTCAGGGTCTGATAAGCTGGATGGAAAAGGTGGCATTGAGACAGCAGGTCATGTCAGGGGTTGCCTCCTACAAGTTTGATTTTGTCTGTGTACCGAGTCCTTCGAGGATATTTTGTTGCAATGAGAATCACCAGGCCTTTTCCTGCCCTAGCTGGCTAGTAAAGTGGGTGGAGGAGCGTGCGCCCCCTGAACCAAACCAGACCATATGCCCTCAACATGGGATGGGCACTTGTCCCAAAGCACCTTGTTCCCATGATGTTGAGGACAAGGGCCTCTTCCTCACAACCCTGTCCAGTGGTTGTGGGGGTCTGCAGGTGGGGGGATAATCGGAATATGGACACCTCCCCTTAACAATAAGAGGGACCCGCATATTGACCTCCACACCCACATGAATGAGTATGACATACATAGAACCCTTACTCATTCGCAAAAAAAGATGTCACCTAAAAATAAAGACACCCAAATGTTTGACCAAGTCCAAAAACTGCCCGTTGCTGTAAATCCATCATCAATCCAAATGTGGGGGGAAAAAACAGCACACACAACCAATCCTAAAGTTACTCCTAGCTCAATGACAGCTCCCAGAGCTGTCATCTGCTATATAAGAGAAAAGGTGGGGATAGTGGTGACATCATTGACCAGATATGTCCACGGCCATATTTGGGCAGTGAAGTCAACCCTGTCTCCACTCATTTGGTTACCAGGCCGTGGCCGGGGATTCCACTCGAATAGCCAAAGTTGGGTCCAAACCTAGGTTTGGATAGAACTGCTGGCTCATCCCTACTTGGGAGCAATGGTGTAACATAAGCAGAAGCAGAGCAGTGAGGGCACCCGGAATTCGCCAACTCCAGTTGAAATCAGAGCCGGGTCATAAGCCAAGTTCGGTAACGGTCGAGCAGGATCTAGGTCAGGGATGAGCAGAGGTTGGCAACATGCAGGCGTTGAGGAACAGAATCAATTGGCTAAATCTTGGTCAAGAGGCCAGGCCAAAGTTGGTAAGGTAGGCAGCAAAAGTAGACGGGCAAGGATTGTCCAGAAGCAGGTCAGAGGAAAGCCGGGCGATTAACAGAGTCAGTCGGGTTCAGGAGGACCAATAACAGGAACTCAAGCTGAAAGACAATTCAGCAATGGTCTCATGCAGGGGCCAGGTTTAAATAGCCCACTAGGTGCCAGTATCTGTGGTGGATGTGCCCATGCCATTGTTGTACTTCACTTAGGCTCCCATGTCCACCAAAAAAAGTGCACTTTTCTGCGCATGCCCATTAGTCTTTCACCCTTTAGGACCAGAGCACTTTTTGCGATTCGGCACTGTGTCGCTTTAACTGACAATTGCGCGGTCATGCGGCGTTGCACCCAAACTAAATTTGCGTCCTTTTTTTACCACAAACAGAGCTTTCTTTTGGTGGTATTTGATCCCCTCTGCGTCATTTCTGATCACCGCTATCAACAAAAGAAGAGCGACAATTTTGCAAAGAAAACAATTTTTCTTACTTTTTGCTAAAATACAAATCCAAAAAAAATCTAAAAAATGTTTTTTTCATCGGTTTTGGCCGATTTATATTCTTCCTCATATTTTTGGTACAAAAAATCGCAATCTGCGTTTATTGATTGGTTTGCGCAAAAGTTGCCGCGTTTACGAATGATGAGAATTAATTTATGGGGTTTTTATTTACTTTATTTTTTTTACTAGTAATGGCGGCGATCTGTGATTTTTAGCGGGACTGCGATATTGCGGCGGACGCGTCGGACCATTTTGAGACTTTTTTGGAACCACTGGCATTTATACAGCGATCAGTGCTATAAAAATGCACTGATTACTGTGTAAATGCCATTGGCAGCGAAGGGGTTAACCTGGAGGGGGCGCTCTAAGGGGTTAACAGTGTTCCCTCAGTGTGTTCTAACTGTATGGGGGCTGGGCTGGCTGGGGGGAGGGGAGTGATCATGGCTCCCATGTACAGGAAGCCTGTGATCACCGCCCTTCCCCCTCTGTCAGAACGGAGATCCGTTGTTTACATACATTGACCTCCATTCTGTCACTGCGGGGGGGGGCATCGTGGGTAGCCGGCGGCGATTGAATCCGCCCTTCCCACTCCCTGCCCCCCCCCCCGGACACAGTAAGCGCGTGAGCCCTCACAATACTATTTATCGCGGTCACCGTCAGGTGACAGCGGTTTGCGATAACGAGCCCACTTTGTCACCATCACGCTGCGGTGGGTGGTCGGCAAGTCGTTAATGCAACTTGAGTGCCATAGGCTGCAATGTAAACCCTCAGAAGTCACATCTGAATGTTATATATGCGACAGTTGTGCAACAGTTGTCCATTATCATTGGTCAAAGCCAAGCTTGCATCCAAGTTGCAACAATGCAAAGTTGCGTCAAAGTTGCACTCCAAGGTGCTAAAGCAGGCTCACTACTCTAACATGCCCAACCCCCTCTCTTTTTGGTTACATCTCAGTACTTTCTAAATATTCACAATATCACTCAACTTTACAGATGGCCCCCGAAGGAGCTGCTCTACATTGACGGGGTCCCCCTTACCTTTCCTGAGGCTAAACTGCCCAGTCTGAAGGCTCAGTAGTTCATCGACAAACCCTGGCTCTAGTCTAAGGGCCTTTTTGCTGTTTATTACAGAATGGAGGAGGGTTTTGGTGGACACCTAGTATACCCTAGGCACAAGAAAAACTCTGAGGACAGCTTCATGAAAAATCCCAGACCTTTTAGCAGCGGCCACAAAGTAATACTGATGAAGAAGGTGCAGCCAAGTAAACCAAGGACTCTATGAGAGTAGTCATAGTCTTTCCGTGGCTCCATACATCATCTGGCCTTCAATAAGGAGGTTCTGCAATACCTGGAGATGTAGGCGATGGGTCCTTCTCACGATTTTCAGGTGGCAGCTTCTGCCCAGCTCCCCTGCAATGAGGCTTCCCTTCTCCAGCCCAGCTTCAACCGGTGCCTCTTCCTCAGGTCCCAAACCCATAGCCCACGCTGAGGCCTAGCAGAGGTGACAGCTTCTCTAACACACAGGCTAACTACTAGGAGAAGCCCATGGGACAGGTCAAAAATAGTACCCCTCTTGGCTGGGACTTTATAGGCAATTTCAACAGATTTTCATTAAAAAACAAATTTATTGAGATGTCTTAATAAAATTAATAGCATTGGTCAGTAAAATACATAAACATGGGACCAGAAAATAATTCTGCCCCTATTGCACAAATAGGTACAAAGATTAGAAAATTGAACATAGGTGGTATCACCCAACCCAGGAAAGGTTTCATGGAAAGCCAATGGCCAGTCCTAGGGGTTTTTTTTTCTCCAACGCGTTTCAGAATATATCTGTATCAATTCTTTCTTCAGGGAAAATAAACAGATGTGCATACTAATACCTTGTATAGAAATGCATAAAAATAACCCATGCATGTACATTGGTCTGCATTACATCACTTACAAGATAGCATAGTAATTGACTTTCTCTCAGGTTCAGTTTGCCCCCCTGTGAATCCATCCGTCCGCCTATGATATACTTCCCACCGTGTCAGGATGGTAGGCAGATTGTGCCAACGACTGGTGCAGGAATTGCATGCACTGGAAGGTTTCTAAACAAACTTTAGAGGTTTAAAAAAATGAATAACCAACGTATAATTATGTTCCAATTCGGTATACCCCCAATGGCATCAATAAGTAGCTTACCTTCCAAATGAAAAACAGCAGGCAATGGCCCAGTGCCTCTAATAGGAGAACCTCAAATGAACCAGGGGGAGGAGGTAACCCCCACCAGGTAAAATTCCCAAAGAGAGGACACCCTCCTCCACTCCACCGCTCGTTCTGGTGAGGTCTCTGGACCGTTTTAAACCAACGGTCGTATAGACCGAAGGTTGGAGAATGGCGCCGGCCACCATCCCCGGCGTCCTTTAAGCCGCGCATGCGCCGCCCCCGTGGGGGAAGTGTGTCATCGCCAGTGTTGCCAACCTCCCGCAGTGTTTTTTACTGGCAAAACATGGAAGATTTACTGGCGGAGCACATTTTTTACTGGCAACCTTAAAAAAATAACAGAACTCCTATTAAAAACGAAGACAATTGATATTTAAGCACACCATGGAAACACTGACAATACCCATATCAAGTAATTTGCCTGGTTTACGCTTAAAAAGTCAGCACAGCATGACAAATTATCAGACCCTGATATTTGTAGACAGTTGTAAAAATCACTGATTTTTACAAACTGTCAGTAAATTTACTGGCGGTTGGCAACCCTGGTCATCGCGCATTGCGTTGTTGCCGTCCTCCCGGACGTAAGTCCAGGAGGTAGGCAGGCGTATTGGCCTGGACTTTAACCGACAGCACAATAGAAGGGCAGCGCCATCTAGTGGAGGGAACCGAAATTCCCTACCACTTGGCGCTGTCCAAACCAGCCCCTGGGCGGTACAAGACCAAACCACAGGGGCCTTCTTGTGCTGGACACAGCGGGAGAAAGAAGCGGAGGGATAGATCAACCCGGGGGGGGCACATCTACCCATGGGGCAGATAGACTCCGATCAGCTCCTCTCAAATATTTATCTTCTGAGAAATACAAACATCCTCTTCCAACTGAAAAAAGGCGGCTCTCTAATTAGGCAAATTAGGCAGTCGCCTAAGGCCTCACACTAACAGGGGCCTCGCAACCGCCTAATTTAACACTGACACCAGCACCGAGATAGAGAGTACTGACATCAGCACTTTAAAGCTCTTAATATATGCAATGTATAAAGCTAATTTTTTTATCCCTTTAATTATTTTTCCCATTATGGGCATGAGTAGGGTTTCATGTCTAGGTTTTGCCTAAGGCCTCACAAAGCCTAGAGCTGCCTCTGCAACTGAAATCCTTTCCCTCCCCAAATCTCCCCTCCAAGCACAAATCCTCTACCCCCTCAAACTTCCCCTCTGAACACAATTCCTCTCTCCCCCCTTCATATCCCGCTCTTCCAGCACAAATCCCCCCCAAATCCCCTCTCTTAGCACTAATCCTGCCCCTCAAATTTCCCCTACTAACGCAAATCCCCCCCCCCCAAATCATCCCTACATGCACAAATTCCCTTTTCTAACAGAAGTCCACCCTCCTAGTACAAATCCCCCCATCCAAATCACTCCTTCTAGCAAAACCCCCCAAATCCCCACCACGCCCAGGGCAGCCGCCCCCCCCCCTGCCTACCCCTTTTTCCAGCCCTGCTCCCCAGCCATACCTTTAAAGCTAGCCTCCCGGGGATTGGATGGATAGAGTAAAGAGGTTGACCCTTCCACACTATTCAATGGAACTTTCTCCACCAAAAGGCAGGAGTAATCAGCCAAAAATCCCCTTTCTAACAGAAGTCCACCCTCCTAGTACAAATCCCCCCATCCAAATCACTCCTTCTAGCAAAACCCCCCAAATCCCCACCGCGCCCAGGGCAGCCACCCCTCCTGCCTACCCCTTGTCCCAGCCCTGCTTCCCAGCCATACCTTTAAAGCTAGCCTCCCGGGGATTGGATGGATAGGGTAAAGAGGTTGACCCTCCCACACTATTCAATGGAACTTTCTCCACCAAAAGGCAGGAGTAATCAGTCAAAAATCCCCTTTCTAACAGAAGTCCACCCTCCTAGTACAAATCCCCCCATCCAAATCACTCCTTCTAGCAAAACCCCCCAAATCCCCACCGCGCCCAGGGCAGCCACCCCTCCTGCCTACCCCTTGTCCCAGCCCTGCTTCCCAGCCATACCTTTAAAGCTAGCCTCCCGGGGATTGGATGGATAGGGTAAAGAGGTTGACCCTCCCACACTATTCAATGGAACTTTCTCCACCAAAAGGCAGGAGTAATCAGTCAAAAATCCCCTTTCTAACAGAAGTCCACCCTCCTAGTACAAATCCCCCCATCCAAATCACTCCTTCTAGCAAAACCCCCCAAATCCCCACCGCGCCCAGGGCAGCCACCCCTCCTGCCTACCCCTTGTCCCAGCCCTGCTCCCCAGCCATACCTTTAAAGCTAGCCTCCCGGGGATTGGATGGATAGAGTAAAGAGGTTGACCCTGCCACACTATTCAATGGAACTTTCTCCACCAAAAGGCAGGAGTAATCAGCCAAAAAGTTTAAGTAGAACCCTAACAAATGTATCCGAGAGAAAATAAATATTTCTTTCTCACTATGGTGTGGAATCAGCCCAACAACTGAGTATCTCCCATGTGGTGAATCCACACAAGGTGGCCCTGAACGAAGCGAAAACTTTTTTATAGTTTTTGTGTTTCGCTGGGAAAAGGTCTAAGTGAGGCTTCTTTATTTATGGAGGATTTTATATTCCATTATATGAATGTGGTTTGGACAAGTCTTGAATTTATTTCCCTATGAAGGTTACCACTCCTGATTGAAGGTATGGAAGACTTGTAGTAAGCAGAACTTGTTGATGTTCCTCAAAAGAATGGTTGGGTGTTTCTGTTTATTGGGGTTAGTATGTAGATCAACCAGCATCCACCAAGCCCCAAGGCGTTCATTTCTTCCAAACTTCATTAAATCGAATCAGGGATGTACAGGGTGGGCCATTTATATGGATACACCTTAATAAAATGGGAATGGTTGGTGACATTAACTTCCTGTTTGTGGCACATTAGTATATGTGAGGGGGGAAACTTTTCAAGATGGGTGGTGACCATGGTGGCCATTTTGAATCCAACTTTTGTTTTTTCAATAGGAAGAGGGTCATGTGACACATCAAACTTAATGGGAATTTCACAAGAAAAACAATGGTGTGATTGGTTTTAACGTAACTTTATTCATTCATGAGTTATTTACAAGTTTCTGACCACTTATAAAATGTGTTCAATGTGCTGCCCATTGTGTTGGATTGTCAATGCAACCCTCTTCTCCCACTCTTCACACACTGATAGCAACACCGCAGGAGAAATGCTAGCACAGGCTTCCAGTATGCGTAGTTTCAGGTGCTGCACATCTCGTATGTTCACAGCATAGACAATTGCCTTCAGATGACCCCAAAGATAAAAGTCTAAGGGGGTCAGATCGGGAGACCTTGGGGGCCATTCAACTGGCCCACGACGACCAATCCACTTTCCAGGAAGCTGTTCATCTAGGAATGCTCGGACCTGACACCCATAATGTGGTGGTACACCATCTTGCTGGAAATATGATGTCGGTGATAGGGAATTGCTGGCCATCAAGTCGGCTTTGGAGGAATGGCGGTACCTCCTGGAAGGAGCAGCTCACCCGGTATTGGTTTTTACTGACCATAAAAACCATAAAAAAACCATATGCTGTGAAGATATGAGATGTGCAGCACCTGAAACTACGGATACTGGAAGCCTGTGCTAGCATTTCTCCTGTGGTGTTGCTATCAGTGTGTGAAGAGTGGGAGAAGAGGGTTGCATTGACAATCCAACACAATGGGCAGCACATTGAACACATTTTATAAGTGGTCAGAAACTTGTAAATAACTCATGAAAGAATAAAGTTACGTTAAAACCAAGCACACCATTGTTTTTCTTGTGAAATTCCCAATAAGTTTGATATGTCACATGACCCTCTTCCTATTGAAAAAACAAAAGTTGGATTCAAAATGGCCAACTTCAAAATGGCCACCATGGTCACCACCCATCTTGAAAAGTTTCCCCCCTCACATATACTAATGTGCCACAAACAGGAAGTTAATATCACCAACCATTCCCATTTTATTAAGGTGTATCCATATAAATGGCCTACCCTGTATATAATACTCAGTTATTTCAATGACTTCAGTTGTGTAAAGTAGCTTTTCTCCATGTGTCTTTGTTAAGTTGTCTGTATACTGATATAGTTTAGGATTGGAATGTGTAAATGTACCCCTTAAGGGCTAGCTGGGCCTGGGCTTGAAATCTGAGTGGACTAGATAGGCTTTGGCCTGGCAGGTGAGTGGGATAGCTGGCTCTGGGTTTGAAAGCTTAGTGGGCTAGCTGGGCCTTGGCTTGAAAGTTGGGTGGGCTAGATGGGCCTTGGCCTGACAGCAGAGCGGGCTACCTGGCTTTGGGTTTGAAAGCTTAGTGGGCTAGCTGGGCCTTGGCTTGAAAGTTGGGTGGGCTAGATGGGCCTTGGCTTGAAAGTTGGGTGGGCTAGATGGGCCTTGGCCTGACAGCTAAGTGGGCTAGCTGGCTCTGGGTTTGAAAGCTTGGTAGGCTAGCCGGGCCTTGGCTTGAAAGCTGGGTGGGCTAGAAGGGCCTTGATCTGACAGCTGAGTGGTCTTGCTGGCTCTGGGTTTGAAAGCTTGGTAGGCTAGCTGGGCCTTGGCTTGAAAGTTGGGTGGGCTAGATGGGCCTTGGCCTGACAGCTGAGTAGGATAGGCGGCTCTGGATTTGAAAACTTATTAGGCTAGCTGGGCCTTGGTTTGAAAGCTGCATGGGCTAGATTGGCCTTGGCCTGATAGCTGAGTGGTCTTGCTGTCTCTGAGTTTTAAAGCTTGGTAGGCTAGCTGAGCCTTGGCTTGAAAGCTGGGTGATATAGATGGGCTTTGGCCTGGCAGCTGAGTGGGCTAGCTGGCCCTGGGTTTGAAATCTTTGTAGGCTAGCTGGGCCTTGACTTGAAGGCTGGTTGGACTAGCTGGGTCTGGGTTTGACAAATAAGTGGTCAAGATGGGTCTTGGCTTGAAAGCTGAGTGAGTTAGCTGACACTTTGGTTACCCATTGAAGGGGCTATCTGGGCCTTAGCCTGACAGCTGTGTGGGGTAGGTGGGCCTAGGTTTGAAAGCTGGATAGGCTAGCTGGATCTGGGCAACATGTTGAGGGTAAAAATCCAATATGTTTCACATGCACAAAAATCTCTTAAATCTTTCCTCAGGGAATATCTTTTGGGGGTGGCCTCAATAACTCAAACTTCGAGGCCCTTCCCGGACTTATTGTGCCTGGGTACACTATGTTCTGTTTTACCCCCTCAATCTACGGTGCTCACCAAACCTGGTTCTAAGAGACTGAATGGTTTGACGTAAACAGTACACTACAAATTCCATTGAGCATTGCTTATACAGTATCTCACAAAAGTAAGTACACCCCTAACATTTTTGTAAATATTTTATTCTATCTTTTCATGTGACAACACTGAAGAAATTACACTTTGCTACGATGTAAAGTAGTGAGTGTACAGCTTGTATAACAGTGTAAATTTGCTGCCCCCTCAAAATAACTCAACACAAAGCCATTAATGCCTAAACCGCTGGCAACAAAAGTGAGTACACCCCTATATGAAAATGTCCAAATTGGGCCCAATTAGCCATTCTTCCTCCCGGGTGTTATGTGACTCGCTAGTGTTACAAGGTCTCAGGTGTGAATACAGAGCAGGTGTGTTAAATTTGGTGTTATCGCTCTCACTCTCTCATACTGGTCACTGGAAGTTCAACATGGCACCTCATGGCAAAGAACTCTCTGAGGATCTGAAAAAAAAGAATTGTTGCTCTACATAAAGATGGCCTAGGCTATAAGAAGATTACCAAGACCCTGAAACTGAGCTGCAGCATGATGGCCAAGACCATACAGCGGTGTAACAGGACAGGTTCCACTCAGAACAGCGCCTCACCGCGGTCGCCCAAAGAAGTTGAGTGCCGTGCTCAGCGTCATACCCAGAGGTTGTCTTTGGGAAATAGATGTATGAGTGCTGCCAGCAATTCTGCAGAGGTTGAAGGGGTGGGGGGGGGGGCAGCCTGTCAGTGCTCAGACCATACGACACACACTGCATCAAATTGGTCTCCATGGCTGTCGTCCCAGAAGGAAGCCTCTTCTAAAGATGATGCACAAGAAAGCCTGCAAACAGTTTGCTGAAGACAAGCAGACTAAGGACATGGATTACTGGAACCATGTCCTGTGATCTGATGAAACCAAGATAAACTTATTTGGTTCAAATGGTGTCAAGCGTGTGTGGCGGCAACCAGGTGAGGAGTACAAAGACAATATGTCTTGCCTACAGTCTAGCATGGTGGTGGGGGTGTCATGGTCTGGGGCTGCATGAGTGCTGCCGGCACTGGGGAGCTACAGTTCATTGAGGGAACCATAAATGCCAACATGTACTGTGACATACTGAAGCAGAGCATGATCCCCTCCCTTCAGAGACTGGGCCGCAGGGCAGTATTCCAACATGATAACGACCCCAAACACACCTCCTTGCAAAAGAACCTGAGGGCAAGGGTGATTGCCTGGCCAAGCATGTCTCAAGACCTAAACCCTATTGAGCACCTGTGGGGCATCCTCAAATGGAAGGTGGAGGAGCGCAAGGTCTCTAACATCCACCAGCTCTGTGATGTCATCATGGAGGAGTGGAAGGACTCCAGTGCCAACCTGTGAAGCTCTGGTGAACTCTATGCCCAAGAGGCTTAAGGCAGTGCTGGAAAATAATGGTGGCCACACAAAATATTGACACTTTAGGCCCAGTTTGGACATTTTCACTTTGGGGTGTACTCACTTTTGTTGCCAGCGGTTTAGACATTAATGGCTGTGTGTTGAGTTATTTTGAGGGGACAGCAAATGTACACTGTTATACAAGCTGTACACTCACTAATTTACATTGTAGCAAAGTGTCATTTCTTCAGTGTTGTCACATGAAAAGATAGACTAAAATATTTACACAAATGTGAGGGGTGTACTTACTTTTGTCAGATACTGTATGTCTTAGTGCCATTGTAAAAAGTATTTTGTCCATGTCTAATGTATGGACAGGCGAGGGATTTCTAATTTTTGCTCTGGAATACTCCTATCAAATTACTAAAAATTTGGTGAAGATTATAGGTGACAGTTGGCTTCCTTCTCGGCACGCAGGTTGAGCACAGACAGGGAAGGGAGATAGAAGAGGAGATAGTAGATGGGACTGCACTCCACAGAGGACATTTTTGTCTTAGCCACCCTTCTCCTGACCAACAACCAATGGGCAGCTTCTCTCAGGGAAGGCCTCCCTCTGGTGAGTGCCCCCACAGCCAGCAGCTATCTATGGGGGGCACCCGAGCCGAGTCAGAGCTCCGTGTATCCATTCAGACACGGAGCCCCGACCCCTCTCTCCCCTGATTGGCTGACTGACTTTGATTGACAGTCGCGGTGGCCAATGGTCCCGCTGCTGTGTCTCAACCAATCAGGAGGAGTGTCCTGGACGGCTGAGCGGATCGTGGACATCGCTAGAGAGAGATGGGGCTCAGGAAATATTAGGGGGTGCTGGGTGCATTAAGATAAAAAACCTTCTGCCTTTACAACTCCTTTAACCACTTCAGCCCCGGAAGGATTTACCCCCTTAATGACCAGAGCACTTTTTGCGATTCGGCACTGGGTCGCTTTAACTGACAATTGCGCGGTCGGGCGGCGTTGGATCGTGCGTGCGGTGAGCACGAGAGGCGCACGCGAATCGCCGTTTGTAAACGGCGGTCTGCGCTATGCTGCCAACTTGCAGCAGTAAATGTACACGAGGCAGTCGGGAACCGGTTAAGGAGTAGGGTTGCCACATCATCCCTTTAATCCAGCACACATATGAATTACACAGCTTGTTGTTCTGAGGCTAATTTAATGCAGATGAGGCACCCAGTGAGTTAAATTACCACCTTAATCAGCCACAGAACAACCTGTGTAATTAATGTGTCCTGGATTAAAGGGATGATGTGGCAACCCTATTAAGGAGCCATCTCTGGGTACGAATCACCATGCAATTGAGATGACTTTTCAGAGAAGCTGCAGTTAAATGATAGGTTGTAACTGAAAAACTGCCCAGCAAATAGGGTCGCCACATCATCCCTTTAATCCAGGACACACATTAATTAAAGTGGTAATTAACTACCTCCCACCCGGCCACTGCATATATACGGCCGGGTGGAAGCTTCCCCGTTCTGACAGGACGTGTATTTACGTCCTGCAGAACGGGAGCTCGCAGCGCGGCCACGCGCCGCGCTGCTGCTGGATCCTGTGATCATTATGATCACATGATCCAGCTGAGCAGAGATCGGGATACGGGCGCTGTGATTGGCCCTCCCAATCATGTGACGGCTGAGTCCAATCACAGCCGTCACATTGTAAACAGAGACGAACGTCTCTGTGACAGTTCTCCCCCCACCGAGCTCAGTGAGAGCTCAGTGGGGGGGGGGGGGAGCTGCAGCTATGTGACAGCTTTCTGCATGATGAGGATTTCATGCAGAAAGCTGTCACAGATCGCCCCCCCCACACAGTGCACCAAGCACACTGATACCCCTGTCCCCATACACATAAGTGTCCCCATAAAACAGCCCCCAAAACATCTGTATGACCCCATCACATCTGTCACCATACAGAAAACATCTGTCACAGTCCCCAAAACATCTGTAACAGTCCAGAAAAAAAGTCTCTCCCCGTCACATCTGTCACCATACACAAAACATCTGTCTGTCCCCCATCACATCTGTCACCATACACAAAACATCTGTCTGTCCCCGTCACATCTGTCACCATACACAAAAACTGTCTACACTACCCCCTGTCTGTCTACAAAACACATACC
>BLSH010217063.1:394065-414305 GCA_018402905.1 Glandirana rugosa | reverse complement strand
GTCACCATACACAAAACATCTGTCTGTCCCCATCACATCTGTCACCATACACAAAACATCTGTCTGTCCCCCATCACATCTGTCACCATACACAAAACATCTGTCTGTCCCCCATCACATCTGTCACCATACACAAAACATCTGTCTGTCCCCGTCCCATCTGTCTGTCCGCCAACACCAAATAAACTCCGATTTGGGTTATTTTTACCAAAGTAATGTAGAAGTATCATTTTTGGTCAAAATTTATGAAGAGAAATTACTTATTTGCAAAATTTTATAACAGAAATTTTTTTTTAATTTATAGCGCAAAAAATAAAAAACCCAGGGGTGGTTAAGTACCACCAAAAGAAAGCTCTATTTGTGTGAAAAAAATGATAAAAATTTCATATGGGTACAACGTCGCATGACCGCGCAATTGTCATTCAAACTGCAACAGCGCTGAAAGCTGAAAATTGGTCCGGGAAGGAAGGGGGTTTAAGTGCCCAGTATTGAAGTGGTTAAACTTATCTGCATTAAATTGGCTTCAAAACCTGTGTAATTAATATGTGTCCTGGATTAAAGGGATGATGTGGCAACCCTACCAGCAAACCATTGGGCCACAATAGGTCGGTATTAGGGTTGCCACATCATCCCTTTAATCCAGGACACACACTAATTACCCAGGTTCTGTGGCTGATTAAGGTGGTAAATAAACTCACTTGGTGCCTCATCTGCATTAAATTAGCCTCAGAACAACCTGTGTAATTCATATGTGTCCTGGATTAAAGGGATTATGTGGCAACCCTAGTCGGTATTATTTCATGCGGTTCGCTTTTATTAGCCAGGTGGTAATCTAACTCGGGTGTCTCTAAGAGATGCTCCTCAGTCGCTGGAATACCTGTAAAAAAACCCTTAATAAAAGGTATCTTTCAAGTTGAGATTTATACATCTATAAGGATATACCGTATAAACACACACAGCACAAGGCCGCATTCACACTACGAGACGGTTCTCGGGGAATGCAGTTCCTCTGAGCTCCTAAAGGTGGTGATCTCACTTCTTACCAGACAGGAAGTCTCTATGGAAGACAGGAAGTGATGTCAGGAACAGACAGGAAGTGATGTCAGGTATAAATAGGACGTCCGTGGTGAGAAGTGAGGCGGGAGGAAGTAGAGAGGAGACATCACTGGAAGAGGTAATAAGATATTATTTTCTATTTACACCCAGTAACCCTCCCGTCATATCCATCCTCTTCCTTCACAGTCACTGTGAGGTATTTTATCTCCAGCATATGATGATACACACATATATAGTGTGGGAACCTAGATTAACCCCTTCAGGGGCAGAACATCCCAACATCCCCCACTTACGGGGCCGGAATATTCTCTTCATTTTGGAGATGTCTCACCTTTCCCACCAATCGCCTTCTCAGCTTAGCAGTTTCTTGTAACGAGGGATGAGATTCGGAGTCGGTTTGAACCGAAACTTGACCCCCCAATTTCCAGGATCTGAGTACTGAGTAGGGTTGCCACCTCATCCCTTTAAAACCGAACACATGTGAGTTCTGAGGCTAATTTAGTGCAGATGAGGCACCAAGTGAGTTTTATTACCACCTTCATCAGTCACAGAACAACCTGTGTAATTCATATGTGTTCGGGTTCAAAGGGATGAGGTGGCAACCCTAGTTCTGAGATCGACCAATAATAGGAGGTGGGTGACCCCTCACTATAAGAAGGAATCCAAGCTCGTTATGGATTGTTCAAATTTAGGGCACGCAAAATCTACCAAAAATAGGGTTGCCACCTCATCCCTTTAATCCAGGACACATATTAATTACTCAGGTTCTGTGGCTGATTAAGGTGGTAATTAAACTCACTTAGCCTCAGAACAACCTGCGTAATTCAGATGTGTCCTGGATTAAAGGAATGATGTGGCAACCCTAGTCCTGGATTAAAGGGATGATGTGGCAACCCTAGTCCTGGATTAAAGGGATGACGTGGCAACCCTAGTCCTGGATTAAAGGGATGACGTGGCAACCCTAGTCCTGGATTAAAGGGATGACGTGGAAACCCTAGTCCTGGATTAAAGGGATGACGTGGCAACCCTAGTCCTGGATTAAAGGGATGACGTGGCAACCCTAGTCCTGGATTAAAGGGATGACGTGGCAACCCTAGTCCTGGATTAAAGGGATGATGTGGCAACCCTAGTCCTGGATTAAAGGGATGACGTGGCAACCCTAGTCCTGGATTAAAGGGATGATGTGGCAACCCTAGTCCTGGATTAAAGGGATGATGTGGCAACCCTAACCATAAAATGTTGTTTCTTTTTGGCCTGTTGGGGCTTCATACAAACATGGATGTCTCCTGTTAAAGTTCAAGACAGGCAGGCAAGACAAATCTTTGCCCGGGGGGGACAAGAAGAACAACAAACACTAAGTAACCCAATCTACATAACCTAGTATATAAGGGAAATGATCAACCTTGAAATGGTTAATACACCCAATAAGCGCTCCTGGTATGGCAATCAATCTAAACCAATGAGATGCTGGAACTACCAGCATCCTTGTGAGCTCAATAGCTGCCGCTGTAAATAAAAATGACAATTTCAACCAATATTAAAGTGGAAGTAAACCCGGATGGGGTTTACATCCTCTATGTCCCCCTGTAAAGTAGAAACATAATGGGCTACTATGCATAGCACCCATTATGTGCCACTTACCTGCAAACGAAGCCTGCGATGTCCCCTCTCCTGGCAGCGTCCATCTTCTGCCCCTCTTGCTTCCGGGACTCTGGCGCTATGACTGGCCGGAGTCACGTGATGTCACTCCCGCGCGGGAGCCGCCAGTCACGGCGGTGTTGCAGTGGAGGAACAGCACACAGGCATGACATGGGCACAGCTTCAACACTGCATATCTCCTGAACCATGCAGGTTTAGGAGATATGCAGGGCACCTACAGGTAAGCCTTATCATAGGCCTTATCATAGGCTTACCTGTAGGTTAAAGTGGTTGTCACAGGTTGACAACCACTTTAAAGCATACACACGTTACACTCCAATATATCCAAGAGTGTTGTTGGATATATTGGAGTGTAACTTCTGTATGCTTTAATATTGGTTGAAACCCAATCTACATATTCTGATTCACTTGAAGAAGCCCACTTATTATCCACTTATATGTCCATCCTTATATTGTACAACAAATACAGTCCAGATAATTCTCTGTTATTCCTCTACAGAGAAACCCGCATAGATAACCTGATCACATCAATGAGGATGGAGGAGGACCGGAGTCACATGACTGAGAGGATACTAAACCTCACCCTGGAGATCATCTACCTGCTGACCGGAGAGGTGAGGAGGATTCTGGGAGGTCACATGACATCACTCTTATCTCTATTAATAAAACACAGACCTGACCGGAGAGGTGAGGAGGATTCTGGGAGTCTAACATGATATTCCTATTGGTTCTCCAATACAGAGATTTCCTCTTGTGAAGTCAGGAGATCACATGACCATCACAGTGCCTCCATGTGACTCCCTAAAACCTGAGAGACACAACATGCAGAAGATTCTAGAAATCATCAGCAAGATCACTGAGCTGCTGACTGGAGAGCTGGGCAGTGGTGGGAATTCTGGGAAATTCTCCATGAAGGAGAGAAAAAATTTAGAAGGACACAAGGATCTCTACAAGGACCTCATGATGGACAATCAGCCGCCCCTCACATCACCGGGTAAGAGGAGACTTTATTGTAAAGGAGAGAGCAGTACAGAGGGTCCACCTAGACCCCCCATCATCTGATAAACACATAGAAACAATGTATTCAGTCAGTGTTGTGTTTCCTACAGATGGGTCCAGTAATGGGAACCCACCAGAGAGATGTCCCCGTCCTCTGTATTCCCGGGATTCCACACAGGAAGGTCACCCCATCCCTCACCATCATCAGGTAGATGAGGAACAATTATTGGTAGTTATCATTTATACACAAGTGTGTTTTTACAATGAATGTTTTATTATATATTCAGAGTGGAATCCTTGGGGATTTTAATATAATTGTTAAAGAAGAGGGTGGGGAGTACAGTGTCATGGAGGAGCTTCCTGAAGGACACAAGAACATAATTAAAAAGCCACCTAGTAATGCAAACCCACCAGAGAGATGTCCCCGTCCTCTGTATTCCCGGGATTCCACACAGGAAGGTCACCCCATCCCTCACCATCATCAGGTAGGTGGAGTTGAGGGTCGGGAACATAAAGTGATTGAACCCTCTGACATGTGGAGAGGATGTGTGGACTCTACAAGATGATATTTTCTATGTGATCTCACATCATAAATACTTCTATGTTACAGATGTTATTTTCTGCCATTCTGTTGGTTTAGGGTGAAGATCTGATAAACATGAAAGTTGAGGGTGAAGATCTGATTATCGTAAAAGTTGAAGAAGAGGAGGAGTATGTGAGGGATGATCAGCAATATACGGAGGAGGGCACTTCTACAAAGAAAAGTAAAAGTGACCCATAATATATTCTTCTCTTATCTCTGCTCTGTTACTGCTCACTGATTGGTCCAGAGTAGGGCAGGAGCTGAGTGATCTCAGCCAATAATAGGTTGATAATGGTCCCCTCCCCGTCCTGGGGTTCAGCTGGCAGTATTAGGTTGGGTGTCACTCCTAGTTACAGTAGCACAGATATGAGAACACAGATTGAACCTTCCTTAGGTTGGTCCTTCTTCTTCCAGCAGACTTATAGAGAAATGTTAACATAAAACTTTATTACCGGTCTTGTTGGGAAGACAAGTAAGGAGTAATATAAAGACTGAAACACTTATCTTTCTAAGAGAAAATACTTCTGCAAGCTCCCTCCAGTGCTGCACATCACCAGAAGCCTAGGCCTATGGTCACTTGTTCTATGGTAAAGGGTCTTCAAGTCAGAACTTTGACCCTCTTGTCTATCAGAGGTCACATGACCCAGTGCCTAGGCTTGTGGTTGTGTAAAGAGCATGGACCTCCCAGCCCCCATTGGTTCCGGCTCTTCTGACAAGGCTGTGTAAATGTAGAAGGGATCTGGGAGGAGGACCAAAGGCCCTTTGACTGAAGAGGGGAAGAGTCCCAGCTGGTTGGGACCTCCACAGAGAACATCTGCTCCCTCCTATCTCCCTGATCCAGATGGGATGTTGATGGAAGTGAAGGAACCCTCTCATATCTATTGATGATGTTTTTATATTTTTCCAGGACCGGCCATGGAGAAACCCTCAAAATATCGTCTCACTTTATCTCCAGGTTGTAGAATGGAAGATGAAGACATCACAGGAGATTGTGGAGGAGAAAAGACAATGAGCTCAGCTATGGATGGTGGACTTCACAGGGTGGGAAGGCCATCTAGATCCTCTGCCTTTGACCAGCCTCCCAATGACTGCAATGATTATGGAATTCGGGGGGATGAGAATTTCCCCTGTCCTAAATGTGGGGAAAGTTTTTACTCTGAATTAAGTCTTTCTATACATCAGAGATCCCACCCTGAGATGAAGCGGTATTTCTGCTCCGAGTGCGGGAAATGTTTTTCAAAGAGCTCCCACCTAAGCGCACATCAGAGAATGCACACGGGCGAGAAGCCGTATTTCTGTTCGGAGTGCGGAAAATGTTTCTCCCATAAAGCCAATCTTACTTCACATCATAGATTGCACACGGGTGAAAAGCCGTTCACCTGCAATGTGTGTTGGAAAAGCTATACGCGGAAAACCGAACTTGCTATACATCAGAGATCTCACACGGGGGAGAAGCCATTTTCCTGCCCCGAGTGCGGGAAATGTTATGCGTGGAAATCTAAACTTACTGTACATCAGAGATCTCACACAGGGGTGAAGCCGCATTGCTGAGTGCGGGAAAAGTTATTCACTGGAATCAGATCTTCTTATGCACCAAGTTTCTCACACGGGGGAGAAGCCGAATTGAGGGCGGGAAATGTTTTTCAGAGAAGTCTGGTCTTACCATGCATTAGAGAACCCACACAGCCCTTGAGGCGTATTAGTGTCCCGGGTGCAGGAAATGTCTTTGCCTTGAAAAAGTATTCATACCCCTTGAAACGTTCCACATTTTGTCACGTTACAACCAAAAACGTAAATGTATTTTATGTGATAGACCGACACAAAGTGGCTCATAATTGTGAAGTGGAAGGAAGATTATAAATGATACAAATAAATCTGTGAAAAGTGTGGGGGGCATTTGTATTCAGCCCCCTTTACTCTGATACCCCTAACTAAAATCTACGGGAGCCAATTGCCTTCGGAAGTCACCTAATTAGTAAATAGAGTCCTCCTGTGTGTCATTTAATCTCAGTATAAATATAGCTGTTCTGTGAAGCCCTCAGAGGTTTGTTTGAGAACCTTGTGTATATGATATGTTATGGAGATGATATGTTATTAAAACCAAATGTTCCTTCTCTGGCGTGTCTTCTTGTGTCTGTATAAGACCGATTCCTTATATTCTCCAGCAAGAGTCTAGGTCACCACCAACCTGATAAGGTGTTCCTAAATAACAGAAGTGAATGTTTCTTATAGAGGTTGATGTGCGACTTGTGAAAATTGTGTGCGAGTTAACATGTAAGATGAATTAGGAAGTCCTTCATGACATCTGTCGAGGGTTGGAGCCTAAAAAGCTTTCTGTTTGATGAAGACACCATAGGTCCAGATGGTAGAATGACTGTGTATATGATATGTTATGGAGATGATATATTATTAAAACCAAATGTTCCTTCTCTGGTGTGTCTTCTTGTGTCTGTATAAGACCGATTCCTTATATTCTCCAGCGTGAGTCTAGGTCACCATCAACCTTCTAAGGTGTTCCTAAATAACAGAAATGAATGTTTCTTATAGAGGTTGATGTGCGACTTGTGAAAATTGTGTGCGAGTTAACATGTAAGGTGTATTAGTAGGTCCTTCATGACATTGGTCTAGGGATGCAGCCTAAAAAGCTTCATGTTTGATGAAGACACCATAGGTCCAGATGGTAGAATGACTGTGTATATGGTATGTTATGGAGATGATATGTTATTAAAACCAAATGTTCCTTCTCTGGCGTGTGTTGTTGTGTCTGTATAAGACCAATTCCTTATATTCTCAGCAAGAGTCTAGGTCACCATCAACCTGATAAGGTGTTCCTAAATAACAGAAGTGAATGTTTCTTATAGAGGTTGATGTGCAACTTGTGAAAATTGTGTGTGAGTTAACATGTAAGATGAATTAGGAGGTCCTCCATGACATCCGTCCAGGGTTGGAGCCTAAAAAGCTTCCTGTTTGATGAAGACACCATAGGTCCAGATGGTAGAATGACTGTGTAGATGATATGTTATGGAGATGATATGTTATTAAAACCAAATGTTCCTTCTCTGGCGTGTCTTGTTGTGTCTGTATAAGACCGATTCCTTATATTCTCCAGCGAGAGTCTAGGTCACCATCAACCTCATAAGGTGTTCCTAAATAACAGAAATGAATGTTTCTTATAGAGGTTGATGTGCAAATTGTGTGCGAGTTAACATGTAAGATGTATTAGGAGGTCCTTCATGAAATCTGTCCAGGGATGGAGCCTAAAAAGCTTCATGTTTGATGAAGACACCATAGGTCCAGATGGTAGAATGACTGTGTATATGATATGTTATGGAGATGATATGTTATTAAAAACAAATATTCCTTCTCTGGCGTGTCTTGTTGTCTGTATAAGACCGATTCCTTATATTCTCCAGCGAGAGTCTAGCTCACCATCAACCTGATAATGTGTTCCTAAATAACAGAAATTAATGTTTCTTGTAGAAGTTGATGTGCGACTTGTGAAAATTGTGTGCGAGTTAACATGTAAGATGTATTAGGAGGTCCTTCATGACATCTGTCTAAGGATGGAGTCTAAAAAGTTTCCTGTTTGATGAAGACACCATAGGTCCAGATGGTAGAATGACTGTGTATATGATATGTTATGGAGAAGATATGTTATTAAAACCAAATGTTCCATCTCTGGCGGGTCTTGTTGTGTCTGTATAAGACCGATTCCTTATATTCTCCCAGTCCCCATACAGTTAATTAAACTTATCTGCATTAAATTGGCTTCAGAACCTGTGTAATTCATATGTGTCCTGCATTAAAGGGATGATGTGGTAAACCTACCAGCAAACCATTGGGCCACAATAGGTCGGTATTATTTCATGCGGTTCACTTTTATTAGCCAGGTGGTAATCTAACTTGGGTGTCTCTAAGAGATCCTCCTCAGTCGCTGGAATACCTGTAAAAAAACCCTTAATAAAAGGTGTCTTGAGATTTATACATCTATAAGGATATACCGTATAAACACACACAGGCTGCATTCACACTACGAGTTGGTTCTCCGGAGATGCAGTTCCGCTGCGCTCCACAAGATGGAGAGCTCACTTCTTCCCGGACAGGAAGTCTCTATGGAAGAAAGGAAGTGATGTCAGCTACAGACAGGAAGTGATGTCAGGTATAAATAAGAGGTCCCAGGTGAGAGGTGAGTCGGCCGGAAGTAGAGGAGACATCGCTGGAAGTGGCAGTAGAGGGGGTAATAAGATCTTATTTTCTATTTACACCCAGTAACCCCCCCCCCGTCATGTCCGTCCTCTTCCTCTATAGTCACTGTGACGTCTTTTATCTCCAGCAGATGATGATACTCACATATATAGTGTGGGAAGCTAGATTAACCCCTTCAGGGGCAGAACATTCCCCCACTTACAGGGCCGGAACATTCTCTTCATTTTGGAGGTGTCACCTTTCCCACCAATCACCTTCTCAGCTTGGCAGTTTCTTTCTAACGAGGGATAAGATTCGGAGTCGGTTTGAACCGAAACTTGACCCCCCAATTTCCAGGATCCGAGTTCTAAGATCAGCCAATAGTAGGAGGTGGATGACCCCTCACTATAAGGAGGGATCCAAGCTCATTATGGATTGTTCAAACTTAGGGCACGCAAAATCTACCAAAAAAATGTTGTTTCTTTTTGGACCCAAATCTAGGGCACTTACCTTGCATCCAAGGGCAAGGCAAACCTGAATTTCATTTCTTTAAACCCCCTACGTTGATCTGTCCTTATTAATGAGCGTTTACTGTCTTTTCACTATCACCGGATCCAACATAACGACACTATGGATAATTTCACACCCCTCTGGGCTTGGGGATATACCCTGTGAAACCTGTAGCTTCTGACTGTGCATGTAGGCCTGTTGGGGCTTCATACAAACATGGATGTCTCCTGTTAAAGTACAAGACAGGCAGGCAAGACAAACCTTTGCCAGGGAGCAAAAAGCACAACAAACACTAAATAACCCAATCTACATATTCTGATTCACTTGAGGAAGACCACTTATTATCCATCCTTATATTATACAACCAATACAGTCCAGATAATTCTCAGTTATTCCTCTACAGAGAAACCTGCCTAGGTCACTTGACCACATCAATGAAGATGGAGGCTAACCGGAGTCACATGACTGAGAAGATACTAAACCTCACCCTGGAGATCATCTACCTGCTGACCGGAGAGGTGAGGAGGATTCTGGGAGGTCACATGACATCACTCTTATCTCTATTAATAAAACACAGAGCTGACCGGGGAGGTGAGGAGGATTCTGGGAGGTCACATGACATCACTCTTATCTCTATTAATAAAACACAGACCTGACTGGAGAGGTGAGGGGGATTCTGGGAGGTCACATGACATCAGTCTTATCTCTATTAATAAAACACAGACCTGACCGGAGAGGTGAGGAGGATTCTGGGAGGTCACATGACATCACTCTTATCTCTATTAATAAAACACAGACCTGACCGGAGAGGTGAGGAGGATTCTGGGATTCTAACATGATATTCCTATTGGTTCTCCAATACAGAGATTTCCCCCTGTGAAGTCAGGAGATCACATGACCATCACAGTGCCTCCATGTGACTCCCTAAAACCTGAGAGACACAACATGGAGAAGATTCTAGAAATCATCAGCAAGATCACTGAGCTGCTGACTGGAGAGCTGGGCAGTGCTAGGAATTCTGGGAAATTCTCCATGAAGGAGAGAGAAAATTTAGAAGGATACAAGGATCTCTACAAGGACGTCATGATGGACAATCAGCCGCCCCTCACATCACCGGGTAAGAGGAGACTTTATTGTAAAGGAGAGAGCAGTACGGGGGCTCCACCTAGACCCCCCATCATCTGATAAACACATAGAAACAATGTATTCAGTCAGTGTTGTGTTTCCTACAGATGGATCCAGTAATGGGAACCCACCAGAGAGATGTCCCCGTCCTCTGTATTCCCGGGATTCCACACAGGAAGGTCACCCCATCCCTCACCATCATCAGGTAGATGATTGACAGTTATTGGTAGTTTATCATTTATACACAAGCAAGTTTTTTTTACAATGAATGCATTATTATGTATTTAGAGTGGAAATCTCAGGAATTTTAATATTATCGTTAAAGAAGAGTTTACAGATGAGGAGTACAGTGTCATGGAGGAGCTTCCTGAAGGACATAAGGACATAATTAAAAAGCCACCTAGTAAGAGAAACCCATCAAAGAGATGTCCCCGTCCTCTGTATTCCTGGGATTCCACACAGGAAGGTCACCCCATCCCTCACCATCATCAGGTAGGTGGAGTTGAGGGTCGGGAACATAAAGTGATTGAACCCTCTGACATGTGGAGACGATGTGTGGACTCTACAAGATGATATTTTCTATGTGATCTCACATCATAAATACTTCTATGTTACAGATGTTATTTTCTGCCATTCTTGGTTTAGGGTGAAGATCTGATGAACATGAAAGTTGAGGGTAAAGTAGAAGAGACGGATGTGAGGGATGATCAGCAATATACGGAGGAGGCTGGCATGAGGAGGACATTCATAGAGGAGGACACTCCTACAGAGATCAGCACAGGTGACCCATAATATATTCTTCTCTTATCTCTGCTCTGTTACTGCTCACTGATTGGTCCAGAGCAGGGAGGGAGCTGAGTGATATCAGCCAATAATAGGTTGATAATGGTCCCCTCCCTGTACTGATACCTGTCCTGGGGTTCAGCTGGCAGTGTTCGGTTGGGAGTCACTCCTAGTTACAGTAGCACAGATATGAGAACACAGATTGAGTCTTTCTTAGGTTGGTCCCTCTTCTTCCAGCAGACTTATAGCTAACTGTTACCATAAAACTTTTTTACCCCTTTCGCTTCCAGGCCCTGCGCTCCACTTTTTAATCTCAGGTGGCCGCACCATTTTTGCTATTTTTTTGGTTGCTTTTTTATTTTTCCCTTCCAGCTTTCAGAGTTTGTAAAAGACCCCCTAAACCATACATTTTTCAAACATTTCATTGGGATAAGGAGTAACACTGAAATACTAATCTTTCTGGGAGAAAATACAGCTGCAAGCTCCCTCCAGTGCTGCATATCACCTGAAGCCTAGGCCTATGGTCACTTGTTCTATGGTAAAGGGTCTTCAAGTCTGAACTTTGACCCTCTTGTCTATCAGAGGTCATATGACCCAGTGCCTAGGCTTGTGGTTGTGTAAAGAGCATGGACCTCCCAGCCCCCATTGGTTGCGGCTCTTCTGACAAGGCTGTGTAAATGTAGAAGGGATCTGGGAGGAGGACCAAAGGCCCTTTGACTGAAGAGGGGAAGAGTCCCAGCTGGTTGGGGCCTCCACAGAGAACATCTGCTCACTCCTATCTCCCTGATCCAGATGGGATGTTGATGGAAGTGAAGGAACCCTCTCATATCTATTGATGATGTTTTTATATTTTTCCAGGACCGGCCATGGAGAAACCCTCAAAGGATCGTCTCACTTTATCTCCAGGTTGTAGAATGGAAGATGAGGACATCACAGGAGATTGTGGCGAAGAAAAGAAAATGTCCTCAAAGGTGTATGGTGGACTTCCCAGGGTGGGAAGGCCATCTAGATCCTCTGCCCTTGACCAGCCTCCTACTGACTGCAATGATTATGGAATTCGGGGGGATGAGAATTTCCCCTGTCCTACATGTGGGGAAAGTTTTTACTCTGAATTAAGTCTTTCTATACATCAGAGATCCCACCCTGAGAAGAAGCAGTATTTCTGCTCCGAGTGCGGGAAATGTTTTTCAAAGAGCTCCCACCTAAGCTCACATCAGAGATTGCACACGGGCGAGAAGCCGTATTTCTGTTCTGAGTGCGGAAAACGTTTCTCCCATAAATCCAACCTTACTTCACATCATAGATTGCACACGGGTGAAAAACCGTTCACCTGCAATGTGTGTTGGAAAAGCTATACGCGGAAAACCGAACTTGCTATACATCAGAGATCTCACACGGGGGAGAAGCCGTTTCCCTGCCCCGAGTGCGGAAAATGTTATATTCGGAAATCAGATCTCCTCACGCACCGTAAATCACACACGGGGCAGTTGCCGTATTCCTGCTCTGAGTGCGGGAAAAGTTATGCGCGGAAATCCAAACTTGCTGTACATCAGAGATCTCACACAGGGGTGAAGCCCTATTCCTGTGCTGAGTGCGGGAAAAGTTATTCACTGAAATCAGATCTTCTTATGCACCAAGTTTCTCACACGGCGGAGAAGCCGAATTGAGGAGAAGTCTGGTCTTACCATGCATTAGAGAACCCACACAGCCCTTGAGGCGTATTAGTGTCCCGGGTGCAGGAAATGTCTTCGCCTTGAAAAAGTATTCATACCCCTTGAAACTTTCTACATTTTGTCATGTTACAACCAAAAACATAAATGTATTTGATTGGGATTTTATGTGATAGGCCGACACAAAGTGGCTCATAATTGTGAAGTGGAAGGAAAATGATAAATAATACACATAAATCTGTGAAAAGTGTGGGGGCGCATTTGTATGGCGCCCCCCGGAGGCAATACTTTGTAGAACCGCCTTTCTCTGCAATTACAGCTGCAAGTCTTTTTGGGGAAGTCTCTATCAGCTTTGCCCACCTAGAGAGGACATTTCTGCCCATTCTTCTTTGCAGAATCCCCCAAGCTCTGTCAGATTGGATGGAGAGCGTCTGAGATCAGCAATTTTCAAGTCTTGCCACAGATTCTCAATGGGATTTAGGTCTGGACTGTGACTGGGCTATTCTTACACATGAATGTGCTTTGATCTAAACCAATCCATTGTAGATCTGCTGTATGTTTAGGGTCGTTGTCCTGCTGGAAGGTGAACCTCCGCCCCGGCCTCAAGTCTTTTGCAGACTCTAACAGGTCTTCCTCTAAGATTGCCCTGTATTTGGCTCCATCCATCTTCCCATCAACTCTGACCAGCTTCCCTGTCCCTGGGACATGGTGCTGCCACCACCATGTTTCACAGTGGGGACGGTGTGTTCAGGGTGATGTGCAGTGTTCGTTTTCCGCCACACATAACCTTTTGCTTTTAGGCCAAAAAGTTGAATTTTCAACTCTTGCCACAGATTCTCAATGGGATTTAGGGCTGGACTGTGACTGGGCCATTCTAACACAAGAATATTGATCTAAAACATTCCATTGTAGCTGGGTGTAATGTGACAAAATGTGGAAAATTTCAAGGGGTATGAATACTTTTTCAAGGCACTGTAACTTTTTCTAATTTCCATAATAAAATGCAAATGTATAGTTAACGGGAAATAAAATGTTTGTTTTACTAATAGTTAAATGACAATATTAAGTGCTTATATGCTAATGTTAGCCTCCTTATATAGGTCCAGATGGTAGAATGACTGTGTATATGATATGTTATGCAGATGATACGTTATTAAAACCAAATGTTCCTTCTCTGGCGTGTCTTGTTGTGTCTGTATAAGACTGATTCCTTATATTCTCCAGCAAGAGTCTAGGTCGCCATCAACCTGATAAGGTGTTCCTAAATAACAGAAATTAATGTTTCTTATAGAGGTTGATGTGCGACTTGTGGAAATTGTGTGCGAGTTAACATGTAAGATGTATTAGGAGGACCTTCATGACATCTGTCCAGGGATGGAGCCTAAAAAGCTTCATGTTTGATGAAGACACCATAGGTCCAGATGGTAGAATGACTGTGTATATGATATGTTATGAAGATGATATGTTATTAAAACCAAATGTTCCTTCTCTGGCGTGTCTTGTTGTGTCTGTATAAGACCGATTCCTTATATTCTCCAGCGAGAGTCTAGGTCACCATCAACGTGATAAGGTGTTCCTCAATAACAGAAATTAATGTTTCTTATAGAGGTTGATGTGCAAATTGTGTGTGAGTTAACATGTAAGATGTATTAGGAGGTCCTTCATGACATCTGTCCAGGGTTGGAGCCTAAAAAGCTTCACCTTTGATGAGGGCACTATTTGGATAAACAACAATATTAAGTGCTTATATGCTAATGCTGGGCTCTTTATATAATAACAGGCCCACTGCTAGAATTACTTTTCAGATGATATGTTATTAGAACCCGTTGTTCTTTCTCTGGGATGTCTTGTTGTGTCTGTATAAGACAGTCTCCTAATATTGTCCAGAGTCTAGGTCACCATCAACCTGATAAGATATTCCTAAATAACAGAAATGAATGTTTCTTATAATGGTTGATGTGTAACTTCTGCAAATTATATGCGAGTTAACATGTAAGATGAATTAGGAGGTCCTTCATGACATCCGTCCAGGGTTGGAGCCTAAAAAGCTTCACCTTTGATGAGGGCACTATTTGGTTAAACAACAATATTAAGTGCTTATATGCTAATGCTGGGCTCTTTATATAATAACAGGTCCACTGCTAGAAAGACTTTTCAGATGATATGCTATTAGAACCCATTGCTCTTTCTCTGGGATGTCTTGTTGTGTCTGTATAAGACAGCTTTATTTTATTCTCCAGCGAGAGTCTAAGTCACCATTAAGCTGATAAGGTGTTCCTAAATAACAGAAATTAATGTTTCTTATAGAGGTTGATGTGCGACTTGTGAAAATTGTGTGTGAGTTAACATGTAAGATGTATTAGGAGGTCCTTCATGACATCTGTCCAGGGATGGAGCCTAAAAAGCTTCATGTTTGATGAAGACACCATAGGTCCAGATGGTAGAATGACTGTGTATTTGATATGTTATGGAGAAAATATGTTATTAAAACCAAATGTTCCTTCTCTGGCGTGTCTTGTTGTGTCTGTAAAAGACCGAGTCCTTATATTCTCGAATCGTCGTGAAAATCGTCTGTGAGTTAACATGTAAGGTGTATTAGGAGGTCCTTCATGAGAACTGGCCAGGGTTGGAGCCTAAAAAGCTTCACCTTTGATGAGGGCACTATTTGGTAAAACAACAATATTAAGTGCTTATATACTAATGCTGGGCTCTTTATATAATAACAGGCCCACTGCTAGAATGACTTTTCAGATGATATGCTATTAGAACCCATTGTTCTTTCTCTGGGATGTCTTGTTGTGTCTGTATAAGACAGTCTCCTAATATTGTCCAGAGTCTAGGTCACCATCAAGCTGATAAGATGTTCCTAAATAACAGAAATGAATGTTTCTTATAATGGTTGATGTGTAACTTCTGCAAATTATATGCGAGTTAACATGTAAGATGAATTAGGAGGTCCTTCATGACATCTGTCCAGGGATGGAACCTAAAAATCTTCACCTTTGATGAGGGCACTATTTGGGTAAACAACAATATTAAGTGCTTATATGCTAATGCTGGGCTCTTTATATAATAACAGGTCCACTGCTAGAATGACTTTACAGATGATATGTTATTAGAACCCGTTGTTCTTTCTCTGGGATGTCTTGTTGTGTCTGTATAAGACAGCTTTATTTATTTCTCCAGCGAGAGGCTAGGTCATCATCAAGCTGATAAGGTGTTCCTAAATAACAGAAATTAATGTTTCTTATAATGGTTAATGTGCGACTTGTGGAAATTGTGTGCGAGTTAACATGTAAGATGTATTAGGAGGTTCTTCATGACATCCGTCCAGGGATGGAACCTAAAAAGCTTTCCCTTTGTTGAGGGCACTATTTGGTAAATGACAATATTAAGTGCTTATATGCTAATGCTGGGCTCTTTATATAATAACAGGCCCACTGCTAGAATGACTTTTCAGATGATATGTTATTAGAACCCGTTGCTCATTCTCTGGGATGTCTTGTTGTGTCTGTATAAGACGGATTCCTTATATTCTCCAACTAGCACCTAGGTCACCATCAAGCTGATAAGGTGTTCCTAAATAACAGAAATGAATGTTTCTTATAATGGTTGATGTGTAAATTGTTAACATTCAAGACATATTGGGAGGTCTTTGTGGCAACTGTCCAGGATTGGAGGTTAAAAGCTTCCCCTTAGATGAGAACACCAGCTCCTAGCTTGACACTGGACTTGTTTCACCACTTGCCATCTGCCCATTGTGTTAAAATGGATGGAGGGTGCACTTAACAGGGCAGGAGACCGCTTTAATAGTCTTTTTTTTACTGGCTCATGCACCCTTGCACTGTACTGTGATCGTTCTGCCCATTGGACAGCACAGAACACAAAAAGAGGGTACAGAGCCAGTGAAGTTGGCTCTGTGTAAAACATGGCTGCATTTTGCAGATGGCTCTTATTTTTTTTTTCCCACTGATCGACTGTGAGAGGGAAAGGAGCTGACCATGCTGATCACCAGCAGCATCTGTAACAGTGTCATCTAGTACTAGCGTGTCCTGACTGCCAGCCACACCAATTCCAGTACCATTTGGTACCAGTGTAAGCCAGAACCAGTGTCTTAATCACCAGCCACACCAGTAAAGGTATCATCTAGTACCAGTGTAAGCCAACACCAGTGCTCTTATTGCTAGCCACACCAGTGCCACTGTCAGCAGGAATCAGTACCCTGAACCATTCACAGAAGTACTAGTGCCATTTAGTACTGGTGTATGCCAGCATTAGAGTCCTGATCGCCAACCACACTAGTACTAGTGTCATCTAGTATCAGTGTAAACTAGCACCGGTGCCCTGGCTGCCAGCCACAACAATACTAATGTAATCTAGTACTAGTGTAGGCCAACACAAGTGGCCCGATTGCCAGACAAACCAGTATCAGTGTCAGTGCCCTGAACCAGCCAAAGAAGTACTAGTGTCACCTAGTACCAGTGTAGGCCAACATTAGTGTCCTGATCACCAGCACCACTAGTGCCAGTGCCATCTAATGCCAGTGTAAGCCAGCACCATGTGCTAATCGCCAACCACACCACAGTACCAGTGTATGCCAGTAGCCTGATCTCCAGCCACACCAGCATCAGTCTAAGCCAACACAAGTGCCCTGGTCACCAGCCACACCAGCACTAGTGTCATCTAGTACCAGTGTAAGCCAACAAAGGTGTCCTGATCACCACCCATTCCAGTACCAGTGTCATCTAACACCAGTGTAAGCCAGATCCACTGTCCTAATGGCCAGCTGCACCAGTCTCAGGATCATCTAGTACCAGTGTAAGCCAGTACCAGTGTCCTGATCACCAGCCACACCAGTCCCAGGATCATCTAGTACCAGTGTCCTGATCACCAGCCACACCAGTCCCAGGATCATCTAGTACCAGAGTAAGCCAGTACCAGCGTCCTGATCACTAGCCACACCAGTCCCAGGATCATCTAGTACCAGAGTAAGCCAGTACCAGTGTCCTGATCACCAGCCACACCAGGCCCAAGATCATCTAGTACCAGTGTAAGCCAGTACCAGTGTCCTGATCACCAGCCACACCAGTCCCAGGATCATCTAGTACCAGTGTAAGCCAGTACCAGTGTCCTGATCACCAGCCACACCAGTCCCAGTATCATCTAGTATCAGAGTAAGCCAGTATCAGCGCCCTGATCACCAGCCACACCAGTCCCAGGATCATCTAGTACCAGTGTAAGCCAGTACCAGTGTCCTGATCACCAGCCACACCAGTCCCAGGATCATCTAGTATCAGAGTAAGCCAGTACCAGTGTCCTGATCACCAGCCACACCAGTACCAGTGCCATCTAGTATCAGTGTAAGCCAGTGTCCTAATGGCCATCCACACCAGTGTCAGCCGTAAACCAGTGCCCTGAACCAGCCACAGAAGTACTAATGCCATCTAGTACCAGTGCAAACCAGCTCCAGTGTCCTGATCACCAGCCATCACCAGTGTCCGTGCCATTAGGTACCAGTTCAATCAGTGCCCCAAGTGTCCAAATAATTGTACACTAGTGAGGAGGCAATTCAAATTCTCAATATGTGACTGATGAGAGTATTCAGAGTATAAGCTTATAGAAGGCCATGGCTCATTATTTCCCACCTCTGATCAGAAGATGAAGAAGTCCCTGCTGAAAGAGTCCAGTGTACTGTGCCACCATGCATTGAACATTCAACTGACATGTACAAGGCAAGCGCCAGCAGTCCATTACTTCCTGATGAAGTGGCAAGCACTAGTAAGCATCAGAGAGTCCATACTAGTGTCCCTCATCCACTTCATAGACAAGCTTAGTATGGAGCAGTATGTGCCCAGTGAACATGTCAGGTATGGGGTGAAGTTGTACGAACTTTGCGAGAGAGGCACAGGCTACACATTCAATGTTCAGAAAGGGAGAGATAGCCAGCTGGAGCCCCCTGGATGGCCATCCTATATGGGTAGCAGTAGAAGGTTTGTGAGGGGCCTTATGGCACCCTTATTCCTTTAGGGATACCACCTTTACATGGACAATTTTTATTCCAGTGTGCCACTTTTTAGACAGCCTTTTCTCAAGCAAACTGTAGCTCGTGGTACAATGCGACCAATTTGCAATGTCTTTTCTCAAGCTTATCAACAGCTGAAAAGAGAAAAGTCAGCCAGTTTGCCTAACGAGGAACTGTTGTCAATTTATACCATACACTGATCAGTTATAACTTTATGACGACCCACCTAATATTGAGAAGGTTCCCCTTTTGCCACCAAAACATCCCTTTAGCTACCAAAACAGCCATGACCCATCGAGGCATGGATGGCCCTAGACCTCTGAAGGTACGCTGTGGTGTCTGGTACCAAGCTGTCAGTACCAGATCCTTTAAAGCCTCATACACACGAGTCGATGGTTGGTCAACCGAACGTCCAACTTTTTCCTAAATTGGGCAACGGTGGTTTGGTCTTGCGTACTGACGTGAAGCAAATAATCGGCCAACAAAGCCGATAGTAGTGACGGGTTCCAAGCGTATAACAAGGAAGTTCAGGTGAATGTGATTTGTGAATTAGGAACACAGGTTACACGACCAAACACTTCCTGGATTCCGAGCATGCGTGTTTGCACTTCCAACTTTTGGTTGATCAACTTCTGTACACACGAGCCTACAATCGGTCAACTCCTTGTTGGCCAACACAAGTTTTCTAGTCTCGTCGTCCAATTTTGGTTGGACGATGATTGGAAATCAGCTGTAGAATCGTGCGTACACACGATCGGATTATCGGCCAACAGGCTGTTGGACGACCGTTGTTGTCCAACCATCGGACCGTGTGTACTGGCCTTAAGTCTTGTAAGTTGGGGCCTCCATGGATCGGACTTGTTTTTCCAGCACATCCCACAGATGCTCGATTGGATTGAGATTTGGAGAATACGAAGGCCAAGTCAACACCTCAAACTCGTTGTTGCCTTCCGAAAAACCATTCTTGAACCAGTTTTGCAATGTGGCAGGGAGTATTATCCTGCTGAAAGAGGTCGCTGCCATCAGCGAATACCGTTTCCATCTGGGAACAATGTGGAAGAATCACCACAACAGGTGAGTGCATAACCAGACAACCCCTCCACACACTGGTAGGTGCCGGCTCAGTCTGTGACCAAGTACACCTGTTCATGGAAACCGGAGAGAGACCTAGAAGAAGAGTTGGCCACACACCAACGTTGTGGTGGATAAATCGATGTTTACTGAAATCTTGGTTGGGTTTCATTCCAAGTATGTGGACACTTAGAGCAACCAATCGGTGTCGGTTGTAGGCAGATTACTTAAGCTGCCTTCCGACAGGGGAGCTCTAGTTATGAGTAAGCACATTTTATTTGAAACGCGTTACCTGCCCTGTACTGTATTACGGAGCTGTAATTTCTGAATGTTTTATATATCTGGAGGATCATCACATCCACAAGAAAATTGTATTCCTCAGAGCAGGCCACCTTCTTCCATTGCTCCGTGGTACAGTTTTGATGCTCACGTGCCCATTGAAGGTGCTTTTCACTGTGGACATGTGTTAGCATGGTCACCACCCTGACCCGTTAGTGGGGAATTTTTTTTTGGGGGGGGGAGTATTTGTGCTAGGATAGGGGTGTGTACAGGTGTCACTTTTCGTGGAAGTTACCCG
>BLSH010217063.1:340738-352555 GCA_018402905.1 Glandirana rugosa | reverse complement strand
ACCAATAGGAATATCATGTTAGACTCCCAGAATCCTCCTCACCTCTCCGGGCTGCTCTGTGTTTTATAGAGATAAGAGTGATGTCATGTGACCTCCCAGAATCCTCCTCACCTCTCCGGTCAGGTCTGTGTTTTATTAATAGAGATAAGAGCGATGTCATGTGACCTCCCAGAATCCTCCTCACCTCTCCGGTCAGCAGGTAGATGATCTCCAGGGTGAGGTTTAATATCCTCTCGGTCATGTGACTCTGGTTGTCCTCCATCCTCATTAGATCACATGACCATACAGACTTCCTGTAGACCAATAATTGATAAGAGAGAATGATCTGGACTGTACTAATTGTACAATATTAGGATGGGGGTGTATGGGGGATAATATGAAGGTTTCTATCATGGAAGAATGATCCCCAGTGGGATTGTTCACAGAGGAACATTCATTTTTGGGTGTGCGAAGTGTAAATTTTTTTATATCTCCATCCTGACACTTTAACCACTTCCTGCCTGTAGGACGTCATATGATGTCTTCGGGTTGAAGTGGTTATTCCAGCATGATGTCTGCAGCTGAAGCCGGTGATTCCCTTGAATGTAGAAATGGTTTGAGCAGTTATAGAGCCTTGCGATCAACTGTACAGGTGGCCCCTGCCGCGGCTGCCCTTCCCAGGCTCTTTTACCCCATTGGGGGGCCCTGGACCGATCGGCGGCATCTGCAAAGATGGAGAGGAACTGATCTGTAAGATCAGAAACCAGAAGCCATTACCAGCTTGTGAAACCATCTGATCTAACGGATATTGGTTTGATCAGATGCTTTGAAGGCCAGAGGAGATATGGGGTCCTTAATAGTCCCCAGATTTCTCCATAAAGAGGATCTGTCATGGTCCATGCTATCACAAGGAATGCTGTTCATCCCTTGTGATAGCAATAAAGGTAAAAATAAAAGTTACAGTGTTAAAAACGTAAATTTAAATAAAATAAACAAACAAAAAAAAAAGTAAACTTCCCCTGTCCCTCTGTGCAAATGTATATGTAGATCCTGCATGCATGTAAACGATGATCGCACCACACATGTGAACATCAGAGCGAGAGCAATAACTCCAACACCAGACCTCCTGCGTAACTCTAAACAGGTAACTAAGGATGGGCTCCGGCGTGCTCGGAACTGCACGTGCCCAATCCCGCCAGGAAGTTTGCACTGCGCCACGCTAATCACAGGCAGGGAAACGTTTCCCAATGCGTGGCTGCAGTAGGGTTGCCACCTTTTCTTCAAGTCAAACCCGAACATTTTCGCGGAGCATAAACTATACATATAATCTGCAATTCAATAACATTTCTAATCATATAAAGTTCTTCACGAGAGTCCCCCTTTACATCAGAGTCCACAGAGTTTCCTTTTTATATCTGAACCCACAGAGTTCCCCCTTTACACCTTAATCCTCACTGTAAGGGGGGGCTCTGCAGACTCTGATGTAAGGAAGAACTCTGGGGACTCTGGCATAAAGAATGCTCTGGGAACCCTGATTTAAGGTGGAACACTGAGAACTCTGATGTATGGAAAGGACTCTGATGTAACGGGGGAACACTGCGGCCTCTGGTGTAAAGGAGAACTCTGAGTGAGTGCACTCACTCAGAGGCAGGAAAGAGAAGGAGGCAGACATAGAGGAGTAGGGGTGGGAGGAAGAGGAGCAAATCGAGCCCTCTCTCCTCTCCTGTCAATGTGGGCGGGGTATTTGTTAGTGCAGGCTTTGGCCAGCGTGAAAGAGAGTGTAACAAACACTCTTGGCTTAGACAACTGCAGCCAGCAACCCTGCTGGAAAGCCATAGTCCGGCCTGAATAATGTGTCTGGGTTTCAGTCAGTCTGAAACCCAGACGCATGATTCAAAACCCGAACTGTCTGGGTGAATCCCGGACAGGTGGCAACCCTAGGCTGCAGCGTTCGGGAAAGGTTTCACTGCCTGCGATTAGCGCGGCACAGTGCAAACTTCCTGGCGGGATGGGGCTAGGGTTGCCACATCATCCCTTTAATCCAGGACACATATTAATTACATAGGTTCTAAGGCTGATTAAGGTAGTAATTAAACTCACTTGGTGCCTTATCTGCATTAAATTAGCCTCAGAACAGCCTATGGAATTCATATGTGTCCTGGATTAAAGGGATGATGTGGCAACCCTACATGGGGCACGTTCAGTTCCGAACACGCCCAAGCCCATTCCTGCTGGTAACCTGTAAAGGCTTGAAAGCGCCGCCTATGAAATAGTTAATGCACCGTAGTTTGTCACCGTTTTACAGGCGTAATCGTGGACTCGGATCTTTCCTTTTATCCCCACATCAAATCACTGTACAAATCTTGCCATTTTCACCTCTGTAACATTTCCAGCATTCACCGCAAAAACTACTCTTGCATCGCAACTCCGTGAGCTTTTACTTTCTCCATCAACTCATCCCCCACAGTTATTAGCTTTTGTATCTCCCTCATGTATTGAAATATCTTATTACCAAATCTATCTGTTGCCAGTTCCAGAAATGTCTCCTCTCTACTTCCTCCTGACTCACCTCTCACCTGGAACTACCTTATCATACTTGCAATCACTTCCTGTCTATACCTGACATCACTTCCTGCCTTCCATAGAGGTTCCTATCTGGGTAGAAGTGAGATCACCATCTTGTAGAGCTCAGAGGAACTGCAGCCCCGAGAAATAACTCTAAAGCCTCGTGCACACGAGACGATGGTTGGTCAACCGAACGTCCAACTTTTGTCCAAATTAGGCGACGGCGGTGGTTTGGTCTAGCGTACTAACGTGAATCAAGTAATCGGCCAACAAAGCCCAACGTAGCGACGTGTTCCGAACGTATGATGACGAAGTTCAGATGAATGTGGTTTGTGAATTACGAACACAGGTTACACGACCAAACACTTCCTGGATTCCCAACATGCGTGTTTGCACTTCCAACTTTGGTTGGTCAACTTCCGTACAACAATCGGTCAACTCCTTGTTGGCCAACACAAGTTTTCTAGTCTCGTCGTCCAACTTCTGTTGGACAATGATTGGAAATCGGCTATTGAATCGTGCGTACACACGATCAGATTTTCGGCCAACAGGCTGTTGGACAACCGTTGTTGACCGATAATCGGACCGTGTGTACGGGCCTTTAGTGTGAACAATGCCTTGTGCTGTGTGTGTATGCACTGCAGTGGCGGCTGGTGCTCCATTGCTCGGGGAGTGGTGTAGGGTTGCCACCTCATCCCTCTAAAACCGAACACATATTAATTACACAGGTTGTTCTGTGGCTGATTAAGGTGGTAATTAAACTCACTTGGTACCTTATCTGCATTAATTTAGCCTCAGAACTTGTGTAGTTCCTGTGTTCGGGTTTAAAGGGATCAGGTGGCAACCCTAGGGGGTGGCAGATGGACCTGATCATGGACCCCCCCAGCCCGCACCGCGCACCATACCCCCCCACCGTCGCCAGCTCACTCACCCTGTGCTCCCTTAGACTCCTCCGTTTCCCGGGCTCCCCTTGGAGACAGTGGTGGCGGCTTCACCCCTCAGACCCCTCCGTGTCCCGGGCTTCCCATGGAGGCAGCGGCTTCACCCCTCCGACTCCTCCATGTCCCGGGCTCCCCATGGAGACGGCGGCAGCTTCCCCCCTCGGACTCCTCCGTCTCCTGGGCTACCCATGAGTCTCCTTGGCCGTACGTCTCCTCTTCCTTCCTCCTCATAGGCCAATAGGATGGCTTCTCCTTTTGGCCAATCGGGAAACGGCCGGGAGGAGAATCTGTGTGATAATAGCAAATATTCACTCGCTGTTGTCACACAACTGGGTGGGATCTGCGCTCTGAGCCCACTCTTTCTTGAAGCCTATTAGAGCCTCTGGCTCTAATCACATGCTTAAAAAAAGACCACCTCCCCATTGGAATCCTTGTGTCTGGCGCCCTGTATGTAGATTAGGGGCCATTCGCATGGATAGGAGAAGCGGCGCCCGTGCGCCCCTAAGGGACGGACCGCCACTGATGTACTGTATATCCTTATAGATGAATACGGTTTAACTTGGGAGACACTCGGTTTTGAGGGTTGTTTCCTGCGTATTCCAGCAGCTAAAGGTGATCTCCGGGGGACTCCCGAGTAAGATTACCATGTGGCTAGTGAAAATCTAACTACCATGTTTGCCTGAAAATAAGACCGGGTCTTATATTAATTTTAGCTAATAAAAAAACACACTAGGGCTTATTTTCAGGGGATGTCTTATCTATGTCCCCTGTCCTCTCTCCCCCTCTCAGCTCTGGAGTCATCATTATGTAAATATGTAATCCATTTCGTAAAAAGATGATATAATGCAGCCTGGGCCCTGACCTCCACAGACCTGATGGTGACCTCAGGGAGGACTGACATCCATCCTCACAGTGTGGGTTGCTAGGCATAGTGGGTGCAGATAGAAGAATTGAGTTGGGCGCCAGACACTTTGATGATGCAGGACAAAAGAGATTTATTTTTCTCTTCAAGAACTGGGGAGAGAGGGTTAGGGCCAGGACACCCTTTGGATGGGTGCAATAGCAAGACTCCGAGACTCTTTGAACACGACTCTTAACATAGGGATAAAGCCCCACAGGCCTTCCAACTGACTCAGCCTGACTAGAACTGTTTCCTGAGACTCTGAACTTGAACACAAATTGATGCACATACCAAGCTTGGTATCCCAGTTGTGCAGATCTGGCCTCCATCTCACAGCCTCCCGCTGTCTCACAGTCTCCCGACAAGACTTCTTGGACTCCCACTGCCACTGGGTCCCTTGTGCTTCACACAGCCAACGGCTGTATATCCCGAGTGTCCCCACGCCAACTTGCTGGGTCCCTTCCATGGCTATCCTGCTGAGTTCCAAGCTTGACTTCTGCTGCTGAGACTTTCCCAATGTCCCCCAGCTAGTGAAAAAGGCTGCTCTGGTACTCTCTCAGACTCTCAACCCCGGCCTCTGATAACAGGAGCGTTGTCCCTCGTAGGCTTCCCCTTTACCTCTGACCCTGGTTCTCACTCTGCCTCTGGCGACAGGAACGATTGTCTTCTGTGAGAAGTCCGTCCCTTCACATGCAACATAGAGAGGTCCTCTGGCCGGTAGGGCCCTCTGCAACTCGGTTAGGCTTCCGACATGAAGCCTCAACCTTCCGCTACTGCTGCCGATCCTGGGTAGGCCTCAGACTGCCTAGCAATCAGGAACACCCGGGTAGGCCTCAGGCTTCTGGCCTAGCAACCGGGAGGTTTTAACACACGTCCACCCAGAAATCCGTCCAGGTGGCACCTAACCACGATCACCTGACATCTGCCAAATATATAGGTCCTCCCAGCAGGCCATAGGGCCCCACGAAAACCCCTGCCCATTGGCCCGGAGCAGCCTACCATTCATATTCCAAGTTCATGTACACCTTATCAATCCAATGCCATCAGCAGCAGTGCCACCCAATGGCAGAGGAGAGAGATGCACCAAGCCCAGAGTTAGGAAAAGAGTCAGGAGATCCCCTAACAATTTGGCCAGGCTATTTACCGCCCCGCAAACTAAATATAACAGCACCCCCGCTGTAGATCGGGGTGTTACAATAATGTCCAGTGTGTCTCCTTTTGCAACTTATTGTCGAAAATACCTTATTTACAGCGCCGCTGGGCACTCACGTGATCCGCCGGAGACCTTCTTCCCCGCTCCGAGTACTGCCGAGGGAAGGGCAGAGATCCCTACTGACGTCAGCCCCGCTCCGAGCACTTCAGCCGGGAGGAGAGGAGATCTCCTGCGGGACACGTGAGCGCCCAGCGACATTGTAAATAAGGTATTTTCAACAATAAACTTACAAAAGGAGACACACTGGAAATGATATACTTTTTTTACAAAACAGATTATACAGTATATTTTTAAAAGGACTTTACTAGGGCATTATTGTCAGGGTAGGGTTTATATTGCAGCCCTCTCCAAAAATCAGACTAGGTCTTATTTTTGGGGTAGGGCTTATTTTCAGGGAAACACGGTACATGAAATAATACCGGTGTATCATGGGTCATAAGCTACCATTCAGCTGCAGCTTCCCCAAATAGTCATGCCAATGACATGATGGCGATATGTGCACAGATAAGGCTCCTTAGCCCTTTATGTGTATGGGTTTGCCTCTTGAATGATCCTCCACCTGAGTGAAGAGGGCGGCCTTGGCAGTGCCTGCGCAACTGTGGCAACCCGGGCCTTTCCTGAGGGCAGCGGCACATTGGTGGTGGGTCATAAGAAGGGTGGCTGAAACAAAAATGCCCTCAGTGGAGTTCAGACCCATCTGCTAGTTCCTCTTGTTCCAGCCTGTGTGCTGAGAAAGATGCCAACCCTACTTATTGGTTGCCTAAAATCATAGCCTCTTATCCTAGGCTGTCCAGCCAGATAGTCAGCCTACACAGCTCTCAAGCCCAATCCAAGATACCTCAGTCTGTTTACAAAACCTGGCCCAAACGATCCCAATTGTACAATGCCGACTCCAGCTACACCACCCGGCTTTCAACCCCAGGCCCAGCTAGCCCACTCATTTGTCAAACCCACACCCAGCTTTCAACCCCAGGCCCAGCTAGCCCACTCATTTGTCAAACCCACACCCAGCTACACCACCCAGCTTTCAACCCCAGGCCCATCTAGCCAACTCATTTGTCAAACCCAGACCCAGCTACACCACCCAGCTTTCAACCCAAGGCCCAGTTGACCCATTCATTTGTCAAGCCCAGACCCAGCTACACCACCCAGCTTTCATTCCAAGGCCCAGTTGACCCATTAATTTGTCAAACCCAGACCCAGTTAGTCCACCCAGCTTTCAACCCAAGGCCCAGCTAGCACACTCATTTGTCAAACCCAGACCCAGCTACACCACCCAACTTTCAACCCAAGGCCCAGCTAGCCCACTCATTTGTCAAACCCAGACCCAACTACACCACCTAGCTTTCAATCCAAGGCCCAGCTAGCCCACTCATTTGTCAAACCCAGACCCAGCTACACCACCCAGCATTCAACTCAAGGTCCAGCTAGCCCACTCATTTGTCAAATCCAGATCCAGCTACACCACCCAGCTTTCATCCCAAGGCCCAGCTAGCCCACTCATTTGTCAAACCCAGACCCAGCTACACCACCCAACTTTCAACCCAAGGCCCAGCTAGCCCACTTATTTGTCAAACCCAGACCCAGCTACACCACCCAGCTTTCAAGCCCAGGCCCAGCTAGCCTACTCATTTATCAAACCCAGACCCAGCTACACCACCCAGCTTTCAACCCAAGGCCCAGCTAGCCAACTCAAGCTTCTATCCAAGGCCAAGTTAGCCAACCAATTTGTTAAGCTCAGATCCAAACCAAGCTACCTCACTCAGTTTACAAATCTTTTGCGATACGGCACTGCGTTACTTTAACTGACAATAGCGCGGTCGTGCAAAGCTGTACATAAATGAAATATAAGTCACCCCCCCATAAATAGAGATTTCTGTTGGAGGTATTCGATCACCTCTGCACTTTTTATTTTTTTGCACTATAAACAAAAAAAGACAATTTTGAAAAAAATATGTATATTTTTTACTTTCTGCTATAAAACATCCAATAAAAATGTAAAAAAAAAAAAAAATTTCTTCATCAATTTAGGCCGATATATATTCTGCTACATATTTTTGGTAAAAAAAATCCCAATAAGCGAATATTGATTGCATTACGCAAACGTTATACCGCCTACAAACTATGGTATACAGTGGGGAAAATAATGATTGGCTCCCCTGCAAATTGTGTAAGGTTGCCCCACTTACATAGAAATTAAGGGTCTATCATTGGTGTATTTTATATGATAGAGACAGAATATCAACCAAACATCCAGAAAAATTTTATAAACAGAGTTGCAGTTCAGTGAGTAAAATAAGTATTTGATCCCCAAGCAAAACCTGAGTTAGTTGGTGGAGAAACCCTTGTTGGCAAGCACAGAGGTCAGACGTTTCTTGTAGTTGGTGACCAGGTTTGCAGACATCTCAGGAGGGATTTTGGTCCACTCTTCTCTACAGATCTTCTCTAAATCCTTAAGGTTTCTTGGCAACTCGAAGTTTCAGCTCCCTCCATAAATTTTGTATAGGATTAAGGTCTGGAGACTCAGTGACCTTAATGTGCTTCTTCTAGAGCCACTCCTTTGTTGCCTTGGCGGTATGTTTTGGGTCATTGTCATGCTGGAAGACCCATCCACGACCCATCTTCAGTGTTCTGGCTGAGGGAAGAAGGTTCTCATCCAAGATTTTACAATACATGGCCCCCGTCCATTGGCCCCTCGATGTTGCAAAGTCGGTCCGTACCTTTAGCAGAGAAACAGCCCCAAAGCAAAATGGTCTTCCAGCATGACAATGACCCAAAACATACAGCCAAGGCAACAAAGGAGTGGCTCAGGAAGAATCACATTAAGGGCATGGAGTGGCCCAGCCAGTCTCCAGACCTTAATCCTATAGAAAATATATGGAGGGAGGTGAAACTTTGAGTTGCCAAGAAACCTTAAGGATTTAGAGAAGATCTGTAAAGAAGAGTGGACCAAAATCCCTCCTGAGATGTCTGCAAACCTGGCCACCAACTACAAGAAATGTCTGACCTCTGTGCTTGATAACAAGGCTTGGCCTAGCCAGTCTCCAGACCTTAATCCCATTGAAAATATGTGGAGGGAGCTGAAGGTTCGAGTGACCAAACATCAGCCCTGGAAACCTTAATGACTTGGAGAGGATCTGCAAAGAGGAGTGGGACAAACTTGGAGTGGGACAGAACGGAGCTCTGCCTTGTTTACATCCAGTGTGTCCTCTCGCAGCTCCATCATCTTGGTGACTTCTAGAATCTTCTGCATGTTGTGTTTTTTAGGTTTTATGGAGTCACATGGAGGCACTGTGATGGTCTTGTGATCTCCTGACTTCACAGGAGGACATCTCTGTATTGGAGAACCAATAGGAATATCATGTTAGACTCCCAGAATCCTCCTCACCTCTCCGGTCAGGTCTGTGTTTTATTAATAGAGATAAGAGTGATGTCATGTGACCTCCCAGAATCCTCCTCACCTCTCCGGTCAGGTCTGTGTTTTATTAATAGAGATAAGAGTATTGTCATGCGACCTCCCAGAATCCTCCTCACCTCTCAGGGCAGGAATATGGCTTCTCCCCCGGTGTGAGATCTTTGATGTTTAACAAGATGTGATTTTTGTGAAAAACATTTCCCGCACTCAGAGCAGGAATAAGGCTTCTCCCCTGTGTGAGTTATTTGATGTGTTACAAGGCCCGATATATCTGTAAAACATTTTCCACACTCAGGACAGGAATGAGGTTTTTCACCCGTGTGAATCCTCTGATGTATTTTCAGATGGTGCTTCTGTGAAAAACATTTCCTGCACTCAGGGCAGGAATAAGGCTTCTCCCCTGTGTGAGTTATTTGATGTGTTACAAGGCCCGATATATCTGTAAAACATTTTCCACACTCAGGACAGGAATGAGGTTTTTCACCCGTGTGAGACCTCTGATGTTTTTTAAGATGGTGCTTCTGTGAGAAACATTTCCCGCACTCAGGGCAAGAATATGGCTTTTCACCCGTGTGAGATCTCTGATGTTTTTTAAGCTGGTGCTTCTGTGAGAAACATTTCCCGCACTCAGGGCAAGAATATGGCTTTTCACCCGTGTGAGATCTCTGATGTGTACGAAGCCGTGATTTCCATGAAAAACATTTTCCACACTCAGGACAGGAATGTGGTTTCTCGTGTGTGTGAGATCTCTGATGTACAGTAAAACTTGATTCTGAGCAAAAAGTTTGCTCACATTCAGGACAGGGATAGGTCTCCTCCCCCTGAACCCTGGCACCAACCCCCACAGTAGGAGGTTGGTCAGAGTCAGAGGGACTCCGTGGTCTCTCCACACTGTGAAGTCCACCAGCCATAGCTGAGCTCATTGTCTTTTCTCCTCCACAATTTCCTGGGATGTCCTCATCTTCCATTCTACAACCTGGAGATAAAGTGAGACGATCCTTTGAGGGTTTCTCCATGGCGTCTCCTGGAAAAATATAAAAACATCATCAATAGATATGAGAGGGTTCCTTCACTTCCATCAACATCCCATCTGGATCAGGGAGATAGGAGTGAGCAGATGTTCTCTGTGGAGGCCCCAACCAGCTGGGACTCTTCCCCTCTTCAGTCAAAGGGCCTTTGGTCCTCCTCCCAGATCCCTTCTACATTTACACAGCCTTGTCAGAAGAGCCGCAACCAATGGGGGCTGGGAGGTCCATGCTCTTTACACAACCACAAGCCTAGGCACTGGGTCATGTGACCTCTGATAGACAAGAGGGTCAAAGTTCAGACTTGAAGACCCTTTACCATAGAACAAGTGACCATAGGCCTAGGCTTCCGGTGATGTGCAGCACTGGAGGGAGCTTGCTGCAGTGTTTTCTCCAGGAAAGATAAGCATATCAGCCTTTATGTTACTCCTCACGTTTCATCCCAACAAGACTGGTAATAAAGTTTTATGGTAACATTTTGCTATAATTCTTTTGGAAGAAGAGGGACCGACCTAAGAAAGTCTCAATCTGTGTTCTCATATCTGTGCTACTGTAACTAGGAGTGACACCCAACCCAATACTGCCTGCTGAACCCCAGGACGGGTATCAGTACAGGGAGGTGACCTATATCAACCTATTATTGGCTGATATCACTCAGCTCCCGCCCTACTCTGGACCAATCAGTGAGCAGTAACAGAGCAGAGATAAGAGAAGAATATATTATGGGTCACCTGTGCTGATCTCTGTAGGAGTGTCCTCCTCTATGAATGTCCTCCTCATTCCAGCCTCCTCCGTATATTGCTGATCATCCCTCACATACGTCTCTTCTACTTCACCCTCAACTTTTATGATCATCAGATCTTCACCCTAAACCAAGAGAATGGCAGAAAATAACATCTGTAACATAGAAGTATTTATGATGTGGGATCACATAGAAAATATCATCTTGTAGAGTTCACACATCGTCTCCACATGTCAGAGGGTTCAATCACTTTATGTTCCCGACCCTCAACTCCACCTACCTGATGATGGTGAGGGATGGGGTGACCTTCCTGTGTGGAATCCCGGGAATACAGAGGACGGGGACATCTCTCTGGTGGGTTCCTGGTACCAGGTGGCTCCATCATAATGTCCTCATAGTGATCCTTATGTCTTTCAAAAAGCTCTTTCACCACACCATAATCCTCATCCTCTTCTTTAACAATAATATAATCCCTGAGGTTTCCACTCTAAATATATAATAAAATATTAATTGTAACAAACATGCTTGTATAGAAATCATAACTACCAATAATTGTCAATCATCTACCTGATCATGGTGTGCGTAGCTGTGATCCTCCTGTGTGGAATCCCGGGAATACAGAGAACGGGGACATCTCTCTGGTGGGTTCCCATTACTGGATCCATCTGTAGGAAACACAACACTGACTGAATACATTGTTTCTATGGATAAAGAGGTACCTCCTCACCCTCATAAATCTTCCTGTGTTCCTAGAGATGTTCCTGCAGTACTACCTGTTAGTCGGCGGGGAGTGTAGTGGCCCATTCTCCTCTGAAATAACATTTCCTCTCTCGTCATGCCCCCGAGGTGGATCTGGGGGGTAGTAGACTATTTGTGTATCTTTGTTACATAAGTCAGTCACAACACAAAGGATGTCTACCTAGGTCATTACCCTTGGGTGGTCTCTCTACAGGGGCAAGAGACATAAGGGCCCTAAGGTGTGTCCTCCTAGTGTCGATGCGTGTGGTACTAGTCCATCTACTAACTGTTAATAACC
>BLSH010217063.1:291690-303347 GCA_018402905.1 Glandirana rugosa | reverse complement strand
ATAGAGATAAGAGTGATGTCATGTGACCTCCCAGAATCCTCCTCACCTCTCCGGTCAGGTCTGTGTTTTATTAATAGAGATAAGAGTGATGTCATGTGACCTCCCAGAATCCTCCTCACCTCTCCGGTCAGGTCTGTGTTTTATGAATAGAGATAAGAGTGATGTCATGTGACCTCCCAGGATCCCCCTCACCTCTCCGGTCAGGTCTGTGGTTTATTAATAGAGATAAGAGTGATGTCATGTGACCTCCCAGAATCCTCCTCACCTCTCCGGTCAGCAGGTATATGATCTCCAGGGTGAGGTTTAGTATCTTCTCAGTCATGTGACTCCGGTCCTCCTCCATCCTCATTGGTGCGATCTATAGAGGTTTCTGCTTTGACAGATAAGGATGATACTTGATAACAAAGATATATATATATAACTGGGGGAAATGTTCTGCCCCTGAAGGGGTTAATCTAGGTTCCCACACTATATATGTGAGTATCATCATCTGCTGGAGATAAAAGACCTCACAGTGACTATGGAGGAAGAGGACGGAACATGACGGGGGAGGGGGGTTACTGGGTGTAAATAGAAAATATCTTATTACCTCCTCTGCTGCCACTTCCAGCAATCTCTCCTCTGTTCTTCTCCCTGATTCACCTCTCACCCGGAACTTCCTGGCTCTGACATCACTTCCTGTCTTCCATAGAGACTTCCTGTCTGGGTAGAAGCAAGATCACCACCTTGTGGAGCTCAGAGGAACTGCAGCCCTCGAGAAACGTCTCGTAGTGTGAACACAACACTTTGTGCTGTGTGTGTATGTCCTGTATATCCTTATAGATGAAAATGGGTCAACTTGGAAGATACTCAGTTTTGAGGGTTTGTGGAGGATCTCCTTAAGAGTTTAATTTCTGCCTCTTAGATAAGTTCCCAATGACACCATTAATCTTTTTAGCTTTCTGTAAGGGGGTGATTCTTCCCAATGACCACAAGTGTAAGGCACATTCTTCCTCAACCAGAGTTCCATGAAAACCTAGGGTTTCTTCATAGATTGCAAGGGGTTCCTTGAGCAATGGGCAATCTCTGCCTCTCAGATAAGTTCCCATGGATCGTTTTAGCTTTCTGTAAGAGAGTATTTCTTCCCAATGACCACAAGTGTAAGGAGTATTCTTCCTCAACCAGGGTTTCATGAAAACCTAGGGTTTCTCCAGAGATTGCTAGGGGTTCCTGGAGCAATGGGCAAGTTCTGCCTCCCAGATAAGTTCTCACTGATCGTTTTAGCTTTCTGTAAGAGGGTAATTCTTCCCAATGACCACAAGTGTAAGGAGCATTCTTCCTCAACCAAGGTTCCATGAAAACCTAGGGTTTCTCCAGAGATTGCTAGGGGTTCCTTGAGCAATTTATGCCACTTCTGCCATAAGTTCCCACTGACACCATTCATCTTCTTAGCTTTTTGCTTCCTCAACCAGAGTTCCATGAAAACCTAGGGTGTCTCCATAGATTGCAAGGGGTTCCTTGAGCAATGGGCAATCTCTGCCTCTCAGATAAGTTCCCATGGGTCGTTTTAGCTTTCTGTAAGAGAGTATTTCTTCCCAATGACCACAAGTGTAAGGAGCATTCTTCCTCAACCAGGGTTCCATGAAAACCTAGGGTTTCTCCAGAGATTGCTAGGGGTTCCTTGAGCAATTTCTGCCACTTCTGCCATAAGTTCCCACTGACACCATTCATCTTCTTAGCTTGTTGCTTCCTCAACCAGAGTTCCATTAATGACCACAAGTGGAAGGAGCATTCTTCCCACTGACCATCACACTAATGTATCATGAGCTGTAAATCTAGAATTTTTTAGCCAGGGTTCCCGAAGGCCAGACATTTATTTCAAGGGTTCCTCTGTGTTGAAAAGGCTGCTCTAGACTAATCCTCCACCTGAGTGAAGGGAGCAGACACAGCAGTGCCTGCACAGCTGTTGCAACCCAGGCCTGTGCTCAAGGCACATTGGTGGTGGATCAGGAGAAGGATGGCTAAGACAAAAATGCCCTCTGTGGAGTGCAGTCCCGTCTACTAGCTCCTCATCTGTCTCCTTTCCCTGTCTGCGTTCAGCCTGTGTGCCAAGAAGGATGCCAACTGTCACTTGTTAGTTACCCAAAATCAGAGCCTCCTTTTTCTAGGCTGCCCAGACATCCAATCAGCCTGCGCAGCTCTGAAGCCCAAGTCAAGCTACCTCACTCAGCTTACAAAACCAGGCACAAACTATCCCAAATGTCAAGCCAAGGCCTAGCTAGCCCACCCAGCTTTCATGCCCAATCATTTGTCAAGTCCCAGATAGCCCACTGAACTTTCAACCCAAGGTCCAACTACCCCACGCAACAAGGCCCATCTAGCCCAACCAAGGAGCAGCTCATACTTTAGAGGTGCAGTTACATATTTCCTCCGAAACGATGTCAGCGTAGAGACAACCCAACAGAGACACGTGGAGAATGGCTTGTAAGAACTTTACACAGCTGAGGTCATTGGCATATCTTACTTGTGGGTTATAAATCATGGAGCTGAGCTTCTGAATTTTGAAGCAACTGAATGCTTAAGGGGTTGGTGAATGCTGGTTGATCTACATACTGCGCCCCATGGTAGTCTCACTCGAGGTTGTTCCCTTTATTCCCTCAAGTCCTCTACATTACAACACAACATTCTGTTGGCCTGGAACAACACACACTCCTTCTCTCAACCTCCCCATGCCTCTCTCCAGGCAAGCAAGGAGCTACCCAGCATGGTGGATTTCCAAAATGTGGACGTCTTAACGTCATTGTTATGGATGGTGATAACAACAGATGTCAGCCTCACAGGTTGTGTAGAACTATTCCAATCTTTCACAATTCAGGGAACTTGGGCACCAAGGAGGCATTTTTCCTGCAGCTCTGAGTGATACAATTACCTTGTTTTTGCTCAAAATTAGCTCCTTGGCTCCTTCCTTCCGCAGGGACACCTGAGCAGGGTGCAACCAGACAATACCAGGCAACCAAACAAATTGTCCCGTTAGATGGAACCAGTCTGTGATGGGTTATACTGCCACCAAACTAGTTAGCTATGCAATGCAGTGTCTGGTGTGGAATATGTGTGGCCCCGACAAATAGCCCAACTGTATCTGGTGAAGGGTAGTGTAGTGGTACCCCCGTGGGGGCTGCTGTTTGTTTTGGTCCGTCTGTCATCCTGCCCAGCCAGGCACACAATCCTCAGGCATCCAGAAGACATGAAACAGTCCAAGCACTTTGTTTATTTTATTGGGGAAATTCAACTTGGATGGGGATAGGGTATAGATAAGAGATGCTCAGTTGATCAAAATGACAATGTAGGGACTGAAACTATATACACTCTCTGTATATACAACTTCTTCTCTTCCTCCAGCACATCACTTGACTACTGATCTCACTCTTCAACACTTCACTTGATTCATCACTTCCAGGACCAGCTAGCACTTTAGATTAGGCCCGACACTGGCTCCCCCAGGCCTTAGCTCATGCCCTTTGCAGGCAGGGACCACGGGCCCCTTTGGTGTAGCAAAAATGTAAGTAGTCCTAGAGCTAGCTGTCCACATGGCTACTGATCCCATCCCAGTTCCACATCTTCAGGCCCTGTCAGCCCTCCTGGCTGCAGCTGCCTCTCTCCACTGCCCGTGACACCACAGTCCACTCTACTGGCTCTGCACCCATCCCAGACTGCATTCTCCCAGTCCTCTCAGACATGCCTCCCCAGTCCTCCTGACTATGTGTCACTCACCAGCCCTCCTGGCTGCAACCTGTTGTTCCTCCCTGGAGACTTGCCTGGCAGTGCTCTCCTGTTGTCTGCTCCTTGCTTCCATGCCACCTGTCCAGGACCCAGGCAGCATCACTGAGACCTCCCACTTTCTAGAACAAGCTGGAATCTTCTGGAAAGGAAGGAGGAGAGGAGAGGTGGAGCTGCCTGGAGTATTCTAAGGCGGCCTGACCAATCCCCAACCTGGATTGGCTAGGGGCAGGCCTCCTTAAATACTCCAGGCATCTCCACCTCTCCTCTCCTCCTTCCTTTCCAGAAGATTCCAGCTTGTTCTAGAAAGTGGGAGGTCTCAGTGATGCTGCCTGTGAGTCACCCAGCTCTGCCTGAGTCACTCCCAACTCAGGTCAACACAGACTTGGCTGTCAGCCAAGCCTAAAATGGACCTACACTACAGAAAACCTAACAAAGGTAGCAGCCTAACAACACTAGAGGGTGCTACAGTAGTGTCATGTAAAATTATGTGAAAAGCTCCATTGCCTTGTCCAGGTGAGGCAGCAAGCAAGAAGGTCACCAAGGAGGTGAAAGGTGAGGAAAAAGTGCCATCTTCTTTATTATACAAACAACCACTTTCATGGAGGGTAGACAGCCATCTCCTCAGGGATCAGTGTGCTATACCCAATGTTGCTGAGATCCCACTCCACCTGTGGCCACCAGGGGGCTCAGGGTGAGACACAGATGATATTACTGAGAGAGATGATAAAGCTGGCAAAAAGTGGACTCCACTGTGGGGGCAAAAGAAACCCCCAGTCCGTGCCAACCAAGCCACTGTCAAATGCCGATTTGAGGAGACTTCCGGAATCCAAAGAAGCTAATCTCGGTCTCTGGGGACGTTTTGAGGACCCTGCCTCTTTTTCAAGCCAAAGAGACCAAAGGGGCCAAGCTAGTCTATTATAGGCTTCACAGGGGGCATATCCATTGGCAGGAAGCGGTGCAGAATTTCAGCACCACCAATACTTAACAATTAGCACAAAAAAATACAAAAAGGACATTTCAAGTGGGACTTGCTTTAGAATGCTAAGCCAATAAAAACGTTGAATAAAATGATGATTTTTCAAGGTATGAAGACATAAAACATAGTTGCCATCCTAATGCAAAGTCAACCACTTGGATGGCAGATTATGTACAGTACAGAATGATTTGTATCCTAACTCTACCTTGTATATGTGATAACCTCATTGGTTTTCACATCATTATATTTTTTCACTTTGTCATGGGACTTATTAATATTTTATTTCATTCCATTTGTATTTGCATATATAATAACTTATTATAAAAAGTATAGGTTTTTCACACTGAAGTTGGTATAAATCACAGAACGCCCCTTTGTTTTTCAATACAGCCACACTGTTAGGGACAGAAAGAAACTGGTAAGATCAATAACTTTTTCCCTGTGATCTCCTAATGCTGGGAGTCCTGTTCATTAAGGAAATTATGGACCAGCTATAACAGACCTCGGTGACTTTTAGCGAATCCCTATTGCATAAAGTTTATTATCAGTGTTCATTGGCTATGAAATGATGGATAGTGTGTGTATGTATGCATATTTATAGTACTCTATATATATTGTGCTGTTTTTCCTGTAGCTATAAGTAGTTTGCATACACAGCAATCTTGTTTTAAAAAGACATATTCATATACAATAGGTTTTCATTGGTTTACTGCAGGAATCAGACAGGGGAAAAATAAAAAACCAAAACATCTTGTGGTTGGAGGTGGCAATGTTGATGTCGTTGGAGGTGGTGATGTGGTTGGAGACTATGATGGTACTGGTGATGTGTTTGGAAGTCATGATGGTGATGTGGTTAGAGGTTATGATGCTGATGTGGTAGGAGGTGGTAATGGTGATGTGGTTGGAGGTGGTGATGTGGTTGGAGACTATGATGGTACTGGTGATATGGTTGGAGGTCATGATGGTGATGTGGTTTGAGTGGGGACGGTGATGTGGTTGGAGACTGTGATGGTGATGTTGTTGGAGGTTATGATGGTGATGTGTTTGGAGGTGGTGACGGTGATGTGGCTGGAGACTATGATGGTGATGTGGTTGGAGGTGGTGACGGTGATGTGGTTGGAGACTATGATGGTGCTGGTGATGTGGTTGGAGGTCAAGATGGTTATGTGGTTGGAGGTTATGATGGTGCTGGTGATGTGGTCTGAGGTCATGATGGCAATGAGGTTGGAGGTGGTGATGATGTGGTTGGAGACTATGATAGTACTGGTGATGCGGTTGGAAGTCATGATGGTGATGGGGTTGGAGGTTATGATGGTGATGTGGCTGGAGACTATGATGTTGATGTGGTTTGAGGTGGTGACTGTGATGTGGCTGGAGACTACGATGGTGCTGGTGATGTGGTTGGAGGTCATGATGGTTATGTGGTTGGAGGTAATGATGGTGATGTCGTTGGAGGTGGTGTTGGTGATGTGGTTGGAGACTATGATGGTACTGGTGATCTGGTTGGAGGTCATGATGGTGATGTTGTTGGAAGTTATGATGCTGATGTGTTTGGAGGTGGTGACGGTGATGTGGTTGGAGACTATGATGGTGCTGGTGATGTGGTTTGAGGTCATGATGACGATGTGGTTGGAGGTGGTGATGTGGTTGGAGACTGTGATAGTACTGGTGATGTGGTTTGAGGTCATGATGGTGATGTAGTTGGAGGTGGTGATGGTGATGTGGTTTGAGGTCATGATGGTGATGTGGTTGGAGGTCATGATGGTGATGTGGTTGGAGGTGGTGATGTTGATGTGGTTGAAGGTGGTGATGGTGATGTGGTTGGAGGTGGTGATGGTGCAGAGGAGGAATTATGGATGGAATGATAGATGGGTCTATGAACTGATGGACTTATCATTGGAGTCTACTGCAGACATCCTGAGATTTATGAGAAGGGGGAGAGTCGGCTGTACAAGCCGGTAAACCTAAACTACTAAGACACAAGATTAAGACTAAAACTAAAACCTACAGGATGGGCCTTACTTATGTTATAGAAAGGAATAAAGGAAAAGAAAAGAACATTTCATCATACAAATCTGAAGGCCGACTTTTATCAATCAACTTACAAACAACTTCATGATTTTAAGAACATAAATGTTTAATTGTAATTTTCTTCAAAAAATGTTAAAAAAAAAAGTCAAACAATGACAACTTCTGATCATCGTGAAAAAAAATTCCCACACTCAGGGCAGAAAAACAGAAAATTTCCTATCAAATACTTACCGTAAATATTCTTTCCTGATGGGCTCCATGGCAGCATATTTTTGGGTAACCCCTTCCTCGCTCCTACCCCATAGGACCCCACTCCCATAAACTTTCAGGCTGAGCCAGAGGCCGCGTTCCGTACCTGGCCTACTCATGACTCTGGGCGGGAACTCCTGCTGCTATGTAGCCCATTAAGAAAGGAAAATTACGGTAAGTATTTGAAAATTTTCTGTTTTCCTGACAGACTTCCATAGCAGCATACGTTTGGGTAGCCCAGTCCTTGCTCCTACCCCATAGGACCTCACTGCCATAAATTTCCATACCTAGCCTACTCATGACTCTGGGAGGGAACTCCTGCTGCTATGGAGCCCATCAAAAAAGGAAAATTACGGTAAGTATTTGAAAATTTTCTGTTTTCCTGACAGACTTCCATAGTAGCATACGTTTGGGTAGCCCAGTCCTTGCTCCTACCCCATAGGACCCCACCCCCATGAACTTCCATACCTAGCCTACTCATGACTCTGGGAGGGAACTCCTGCTGCTATGGAGCCCACCAAGAAAGGAAAATTACGGTAAATATTTGAAAATTTTCTGTTTTCCTGACAGACTTCCATAGTAGCATACGTTTGGGTAGACCAGTCCTTGCTCCTACCCCATAGGACCCCACCCCCATAAACTTCCGTACCTAGCCTACTCATGAGTCTGGGAGGGATTTCCTGCTGCTATGGAGCCCACCAAGAAAGGAAAATTACGGTAAATATTTGAAAATTTTCTGTTTTCCTGATAGACTTCTATAGCAGCATACGTCTGGGTAGCCCAGTCCTTGCTCCTACCCCATAGGACCTCACTCCCATAAACTTCCGTACCTAGCCTACTCATGACTCTGGGAGGGAACTCCTGCTGCTATGGAGCCCGTCAAGAAAGGAAAATTACGGTAAGTATTTGAAAATTTTCTGTTTTCCTGACAGACTTCCATGGCAGCATTTGTTTGGGAACTAACTAGACCAAAAAAAAAAACAAGGGTGGGATGCCGAAAAAGGTAAGGTTTCCAACATAGCACTCAGCCAACAGAAACCTTATGGATAGATACTAACAGTATAAGGAAGCGACCCGGATCCCAGAGGTAGGAACAGCAGAGCACACTTTAGAGGTCAAACATAAATGAATAAAAAACAGTCCATCAAAACAGTCTTTAGGTAGTTAATATTCACAGTAGCACTCGCCCCCACATCAATTAAATGTGGTTGACTTCAAAGAACATCCAGTCTCATCAGTCCATATATAGAGTGAATGGAATATGAGTAATATACAGTTCTCACACGAGTTTATCACACGTGCACCCCGGCACCAGAATCTCGACACCATGTGGATTACTCTGTTTCGCTTTGAGTCTAGCTAGCAAGGTTACTTTGCAGTATAAGCAAGGAAGCTCAGACCTGTGCAGTGTATAAATGAGCTTTTACTGAACAAAAATGCTGTACATACAAAACTATTACAATATTAGGAATACAAATCATGACTGACAGATCTCTATAGCAAATTAACAACCTAGCAAACAAACAAACTATAGTCTGTAACAGTAAAAATACACTTAAAGTATTACTAAAGGCAAAACTTTTTTTTTTTTAGTTTTGGACAGAGTGGAGAGGGATTAGAGCCCCTGTCAGTTTTTATTGCTGTCTGTGCCCCTGTTAAGGAGATTCCCCCTCTCCATTTGTCCTGTTTACCATGATCATTGAAAGTGAAAGTAAAAAGAAAACCCCAATTTTTGGGTTGTCCCCAGAAAAATAATATAGGGGAAATCTTCCGATGGGGACACTAGTTCGGGTGAGCTAGGGGTCCCCAACAAAGTCCCCAACTTGATTTGTATTCCTAATATTGTAACCCTTTTGTAATGTACAGCATTTTTGTTCAGTAAAAGCTCATTTATACACTGCACAGGTCTGAGCTTCCTTGCTTATACCGCAAAGTCACTTTGCTAGCTAGACTCAAAGCGAAACAGAGAGTGATCCACGTGGTGTCGGGGTGCACGTGTGATAAACTCGTGTGAAAACTGTATATTACTCACTCAAATTCCATTCACTCTATATATGGACTGATGAGGCTGGATGTTCTTTGACGTCAACCACATTTAATTTATGTGGGGGCGAGCGCTACTGTCCTTTAATTTGCAGAGATGGCCTCTCACTTCCTGTTTGGCTATGGGACAGAAAGTGAAGGGAAATCTCCGCAATGAGATAGCAAACAAAAATCTGACAGCGGTTATAACCCTCCCTTGCTCTATCCAAAATGAAGAAAAAAAATTTGCCCGTAGCTCTACTTTAAATGTTACTTAGCTTCACTTACTGTGTTCGTGATCTCCATTGACAACGATTCTTCTGGAGACCAGGCACTTTTCTTGTTAGCTTTACAGATGAGTCTTTTGGCGTTAATGCATGATGAGTGAGCTATCCAGCTTATGCCTGGCAACATTTATATAGCTCAGTTTGTGTACCATAGCGACCGACTAACAGAAAAATATCTATGAGAGATGCATTCCCAAATTCTACCTCAAGATGGCACTCTGCCATCACAAATATATAATTGTTTACAGCAGGGGTAGGCAACCTGCGGCCTTCCAGCTGTTGTGGAACTACATTTCCCATGAGGCATTGCAAGGCTGGCAGTTACAGTTACATGATGGGACTTGTAGTTCTTCAACAGCTGGAGGGCCACAGGTTGCCTACCCTTGGTTTACAGTATCTATAGAGACAAGTGTCAAACTGTCAACCTGTTGAATACAACAATGGTAAAAAACGAATTTACCTTAACAACCAACTGCCAAACTGTCCCATTGTTTCAGAACAGCCTTTGTTACCAAGGCATTCGTTTGAGAAGCATCTTCAAATGAACCTGCAGTAACCTAAATTTTATTTTGAGTCTTATAGGAGGAATCATATTTTATATCGAACGCAATACACTCTCCCCTAAGGGCATGAACTCACCAGACAGTAGCTAATCACAAGCGTTGATACCATCCGTTGGTTCCACATTAGGAATACTCAATCCATCAGCCCCACCACCAGACCAACTAAACCTTTGTTTTGTCACCATACGGGCGAATGCGCCCTCGTCCCTTCCTGCATCCACTGCTAAGACAGGGTTCATGGAGCTTCACTCCGTCCGTGACACACATATCCGAACGCCACCAGGTTACGCCCTTACGCGTTTCGTCATTCCGACTTCCACTGAGTGCCCTTTAGAGGTCACCCGCTGTTAGCAGGGCATCCGACCTGGCGCAACTGCTCATGCCGTTGGCAGAGCTTCTGTTATTACAGGTGTCCATCTTCTGCGCATGTGTGCCATTCACCCCGCCCCCCCCTGCTGTTACCTGGGGGGACTACTGGAGCCATCACGGAAACTTCTGGACACCACAGGATGCTCCTAATATCCGCACGGCTCTCCCGCATTGAGACCACGTCTTCCAAAAGGTAGGAATCTTCATACGAAATGGTCCAATGAGTGAGGAGGACAAAAAAGGAATGCGGCCTTTGGCTCAGCCTGAAAATTTATGGGAGTGGGGTCCTATGGGGTAGGAGACAGGGCGGGGCTACCAACGTGATGTTGCCATGGAGCCTGTCAGGAAAATAGCTTTTCCCGTGCCAAAGTGTTTTCCACACAAAGATCAGTAATGTTCCTTCTTCTCCACGTGAGACCTCTGATGTGTTTTAAGATTGGACTTGAGCGAAAAACATTTTCCACACTCAGGGCAGGAATACGGCTTCTCCCCCGTGTGAGATCTGTAATGTCTGACCAGCTCCGATTTATGAAAAAAAGTTTTCCCGCACTCAGAACACGAAAGAAGCTTCTCACCCGTGTGAGACCTCTGATGTGTTTTCAGTTGGGAACTCTGTGAAAAACATTTCTCGCACTCAGGGCAGGAGTATGCCTTCTCACCCGTGTGACATCTTTGATGTTTACTAAGGTATGATTTCTGTAAAAAACATTTTCCACACTCGGGACAGGAATATGCCTTCTCCCCTGTGTGAAATCTTTGATGTTTATCAAGGTCTGATTTCTGTAAAAAGCATTTTCCACACTTAGGACATGAATACGGCTTCTCACCGGTGTGAATCCTCTGATGTATATTAAGATAGAACCTCTGTGAAAAATATTTACCACACTCAGGGCAGGGATATGGCTTCTCCCCCGTGTGGGATCTGTGATGTCTGACTAACTGTGATTTGTGGGGGAAACATTTTCCGCACTCAGAACAGGAATGTTGTTTCTCACCCGTGTGAAACCTCTGATGTGTATAAAGGTGGGAACTCTGTGAAAAACATTTCCCGCACTCAGGGCAGGAATACGCCTTCTCCCCCGTGTGAGTTCTTTTATGTTTTACAAGGCCTGACTTTTGTGTAAAACATTTTCCACACACAGAACAGGAATGCGGTGTCTCACCTGTATGAGACCTCTGATGTGATTTAAGATAGGACTTCCGTGAAAAACATTTCCTGCACTCAGGACAAGAATATGGCTTCTCACCTGTGTGAGTTTTATAATGTATGTCCAGTTCTGATTTATGAAAAAAATATTTCCCGCACTCAGAACAAGAATGAATCTCCTCACTTGTGTGAGATCTCCGATGTACAGAAAGATAAAGTATTTAGTCTTGACCTGTATGTAATATTTTGAGTGT
>BLSH010217063.1:151937-162548 GCA_018402905.1 Glandirana rugosa | reverse complement strand
TTTATTGGTTGAACTAGATGAACTTCTGTCTTTTTTCAACCAGACTAACTTATGTATCTACTCACCTGTGTGAGAACTACAGTGTTTGTTAAAATCGTACTTGCGTGAAAATTTTTTCCCACACTCAGGGCAGGAATATGGCTTCTCCCCCGTGTGAGATCTTTGATGTTTAACAAGGTCTGATCTCTGTGTATAACATTTTCCACACTCAGGACAGGGATACGGCTTTTCACCTGTGTGAATTCTCTGATGTATTTTAAGATGGGCACTCTGTGAAAAACACTTCCCGCACTCAAGGCAGGAATAAGCCTTCTCACCTGTGTGAGTTGTTTGATGATTTAGAAGCCCTGATTTTTGTGTAAAACATTTTCCACACTCAGGGCAGCAATACGGCTTTTCACCCGTGTGAGTCCTATGATGTGCATTAAAATGGGACTTGTGTTTAAAACATTTCCCGCACTCAGGGCAGGAATGTACCTTCCTCCCTGTGTGAGATCTTTGATGTTTAACATGGTCTGATTTCCGAGACAAACGTTTCCCACTCTTAGGGCAGGTATAGGTCTTCTCCCCTGTGTGAATTCTTTGATGTATTTTAAGGACTGATTTTTTTGAAAAACATTTTCCACACTCAGGACAGGGATATGGCTTTTCACCCGTGTGATATCTCAGATGTGAATCAAGATGGGCCTTCTGATAAAAACATTTCCCGCACTCAGAGCAGCAAAATGGCCTCTCACCTGTGTGAGCTCTTTGATGTTTTGCAAGGTTTGATTTTATCGTAAAACGTTTTCCACACTCAGGACAGGGAAATGGCTTCTCCCCCGTGTGAGATCTTTGATGTAAAACAAAACAGTCATATTTTCGTGGAAAGCATTTCCCGCACTCGGAGCAGGCGTATACCTTCCCACCCGTGTGCAGTTTCTGATGTTTAGAAGGACGGGACTTCAGAGAAATAACTTTTCCGCCTTCCTCCATGTGATCTCCTGTGATGTCCTCATCTTCCATTCTACAACCTGGAGATAAAGTGAGACGATCCTTTGAGGGTTTCTCCATGGCCGGTCCTGGAAAAATATAAAAACATCATCAATAGATATGAGAGGGTTCCTTCACTTCCATCAACATCCCATCTGGATCAGGGAGATAGGAGTGAGCAGATGTTCTCTGTGGAGGTCCCAACCAGCTGGGACTCTTCCCCTCTACAGTCAAAGGGCCTTTGGTCCTCCTCCCAGATCCCTTCTACATTTACACAGCCTTGTCAGAAGAGCCGCAACCAATGGGGGCTGGGAGGTCCATGCTCTTTACACAACCACAAGCCTAGGCACTGGGTCATGTGACCTCTGATAGACAAGAGGGTCAAAGTTCAGACTTGAAGACCCTTTACCATAAAACAAGTGACCACAGGCCTAGGCGCCTGGTGATATAAAGCATCGGAGGGAGCTTGCAGCAGTACTTTCACCTGGAAAGATAAGTATTTTAGTGTTACTCCTTATCCCAATGAGACATTTAATAGAGTTTTATGGTAACATTTCTGCTGGAAGAAGAGGGACCAACCTAAGAAAGGCTCAATCTGTGTTCTCATATCTGTGCTACTGTAACTAGGAGTGATACCCAACCTAATACTGCCAGCTGAACCCCAGGACGGGTATCAGTACAGGGAGGGGACCATTATCAACCTATTATTGGCTGATATCACTCAGCTCCCGTCCCACTCTGGACCAATCAGTGAGCAGTAACAGAGCAGAGTTAAGAGAAGAATATATTATGGGTCACCTGTGCTGATCTCTGTAGGAGTGTCCTCCTCTATGAATGTCCTCCTCATTCCAGCCTCCTCCGTATATTGCTGATCATCCCTCACATACGTCTCTTCTACTTCACCCTCAACTTTTATGATCATCAGATCTTCACCCTAAACCAAGAGAATGGCAGAAAATAACATCTGTAACATAGAAGTATTTATGATGTGGGATCACATAGAAAATATCATCTTGTAGAGTTCACACATCGTCTCCACATGTCAGAGGGTTCAATCACTTTATGTTCCCGACCCTCAACTCCACCTACCTGATGATGGTGAGGGATGGGGTGACCTTCCTGTGTGGAATCCCGGAAATACAGAGGACGGGGACCTCTCTCTGGTGGGTTCCTGGTATTAGGTGGCTCCATCTTGATATCCTTATAGAGATCCTCGTGTCCTTCAGAAAGCTTCTTTGTCACACCACCGTCCTCTTAACAATATTGCAATCCCTGGGATTTATATTTTTTAAGTGCTGTCAACTCAGGTCTGATTTAGCCTAGCAGCTAGATGAATGAGAGTTCTAAAATTAAGTCGGTTTTGTGCTAGAATGGTCTGGTGAGATCTTCCAGTGTCCTCCCCACAGCTGTGGTCAAGGTGTCCAACCATCCAGCTGTGGTCAATGTGTCCAACCATCTAGCTGTGGTCAATGTGTCCAACCATCTAGCTGTGGTCAATGTCTCCAGCCATCTAGCTGTGCTCAATGTGTCCAACCACCTAGCTGTGGTTAATGTGTCCAACCATCCAGCTGTGGTCAATGTGTCCAACCATCTAGCTGTGGTCAATGTGTCCAACCATCTAGATGTGGTCAATGTCTCCAGCCATCTAGCTGTGCTCAATGTGTCCAACCACCTAGCTGTGGTTAATGTGTCCAACCATCTAGCTGTGGTCAATGTGTCCAACCATCTAGATGTGGTCAATGTCTCCAGCCATCTAGCTGTGGTCAATGTGCCCAACCGTCTAGCTGTGGTCAATGTGTCCAACCGTCTAGCTGTGGTCAATGTGTCCAACCGTCTAGCTGTGGTCAATGTGTCCAACCACCTAGCTGTGGTCAATGTGTCCAACCACCTAGCTGTGGTCAATGTGTCCGACCACCTAGCTGTGGTCAATGTGTCCGACCATCTAGCTGTGGTCAATGTGTCCGACCATCTAGCTGTGGTCAATGTGTCCAACCATCTAGTTGTGGTCAATGTGTCCGACCATCTAGCTGTGGTCAATGTGTCCAACCATCTAGCTGTGGTCAATGTGTCCGACCATCTAGCTGTGGTCAATGTGTCCAACCATCTAGTTGTGGTCAATGTGTCCAACCATCTAGCTGTGGTCAATGTGTCCAACCATCTAGTTGTGGTCAATGTGTCCAACCATCTAGTTGTGGTCAATGTGTCCAACCATCTAGTTGTGGTCAATGTGTCCAACCATCTAGTTGTGGCCGATTTCCCTCTTCTCCCGGTTCTTCTGATCTTCCCAAACATTATTTCCTTCTCTGGTGGTCTCTCTCTGCTGACAGTGTGACCAAAATAGGAACTTCACTGTAACTTCATCATTTGGGCTTCCAGTGACATAGCCGGGGATTGATCTCTTTCAAATTTGAAACATTAGTTCTATGGGTTGTCCACGACACGCATAAAATCCTTCTCCAGCGCCAAAGCTGAAATGATTCAATCTTCATCTGCCCTACTTTTGTTGTGTCCAGCCGTAATTCAAAACTGAGAAGAAGAGTGCATGGAGGAGTCTGATCTTCGCTTTGAATACCACGTCAGGAGTCTTCATCGTGAGGCCACCAAGTGCTATTCTGCAGAGTATATTTCGTCAATACAAGTTGCTTTTTTGAGCTTCAGCCAATCCCTGGTCGGGAAGAGTGACCAGCAGGGGGCTGAGAGTGGTAAATAAGAGCAGAGAGGAGCAGGGTCCTTCGCCGGCATGGAAACCTTCCGAGGCTTAGAAGAAGTTCTCGATGATTCTCACCATTCTCTTTGGTGCACTCACCAAGGAGCACAAAGATCACCCCTAAAGTCGCAGGAATGCCGAAGGCCACATCCAAAGAGGACCTCCCTGGAGCATCAACTGAAGCTGAAAGGAGGCCTTCAGATTGCCTGGACCACAGTGAGTAGGCCTCCTAAGCGAGAGACTGTTGCCTGTACACCCCCTACTTGATAAAGGGACTGTTCCAGACCTGCTGCCAGGGCTGCGCCTTAGAGCGGGGGGGTCGCCAAACTTTCTAAACAAAAGCGCTTGTTTACTATCCATTAGACCATGGCCCTCCAGTTGCTCAGGAACTACAATTCCCATCATGCCTAGTCATGTCTTTTGAGTCATCAGTTTTAGGATGCCTCATGGGACGTGTAGTTCCGCAACAACTGGAGGGCCGTAGTTTGGAGATCCCTGCTTTAGACATTGGAGGGGTCAGACTGTGGCCAATGGGAGTAGAAGATGTCCTGGCATCGGTAACAATGCCCCATCATTCGTGTCCGTGAGAGGAATAGTGCCCCATAGTTGGTGTTAGTGGCAGAAATTATGCCCCATTGTTGGGGTCAGTGGCAGGAACTATGCTCATTGTTGGTGGCAGGAATTATGCCCTATTGTTGGTGGCAGTGGCAGGAATTATGCCCGATTGTTGGTGGCAGTGGCATGAACTATGCCCCATTGTTGGTGGCAGTGGCAGGAACTATGCCCCATTGTTGGTGGCAGGAATTATACCCCATTGTTGGTGTCAGTGGCAGGATTTATGCCCCATTGTTGGGGTCAGTGGCAGAAATTATGCCTCATGGTTGGGGTCAGTGGCAGGAATTATGCCCCATGTTTGGGGTCAGTGGCAGGAATTATGCCCCATGGTTGGGGTCAGTGGCAGGAATTATGCTCCATTGTTGGGGTCAGCGGCAGGAATTATGCCCCATTGTTGGCGTCAGTGGCAGGAATTATGCTCCATTGTTGGTGTCAGTGGCAGGATTTATGCCCCATTGTTGGTGGCAGGAATGATGCCCCATTGTTGGTGTCAGTGGCAGGATTTATGCCCCATTGTTGGGGTCAGTAGGAGGAATAGTGCCCCAAGGGCCAGATAAAGGCAAGCAAAGGGCCGCCATCCGGCCCCTGGGATGCAGTTTGGAGACCTGCCTTTGAGAAAGCCCTCCCATGCTAAAAGCGGTGTGCTACCTTTTTCACAGAAAACTCAGTTCACTGCTTCGAGAACGTGAACTCACCCAAGTGGTTTAGTCCTGAGCATCCCAAAGCTTTCCCCAATCCCCATCCCAGTTCTACAAAACACATAAAACCAACAACAAAAAGACTATCTGCCTGATTACTGTCTGAGGACTGAGTGAGACTGAACGCCCCTGGACGAAAATACTTTGTGCCTGGCTGCTTGCTCCATTGAGAGAATCTGGGATCAAACGGCCGGACCAATCCGGTCTGTGGTCCAGTTTTTTCCTTCTATGTGTTCAGCTTCAATGTTCTTACCAATACCCTTGAGATATCTGGGTTTTAGTAATCTTGTGGAATATCTTCAGCGTCGTATCTTGGAGGGCCTCCAATGATCTTCTCCTTGTGAAGCTTCACCTTCAGTTCCACAATCAACTCCAGGTTTAGTCCTTTCTGTCAAAACTGCAGATGTCCACCTCTGTCCTATGTGGAGGTAGTCAAGTTGTTTCTCCATTTGGAGAGGTCCATGTGTCTAGCCGACGCTTGTGGCTCTGAAGTTGTGGAAGTTCATGGTGGACAGTTGGTCGTACAAAGCGATCACCAGCTTAATTTCTTTCTCCTAGGCTGTGCTTTCTAACCACTGCATCTTCAGATGCACATCCTACTTTTGCAACAAAGTCTCCCTTGATAATCAGTAGATCTTGATTCTCTGCTAGATCTATTGGTTTTTGATGTTGTTCCTCGTCTGTTGGACCATACACTTGGATGAGGGTAACATTGATCGGCCTTCTCTGTAGATGGATTGGCATGACTTTATGACTTTGTCACTAATGCATAGCTCCCAACTGTCCCCGATTTCGAGGGACTGTCCCCGATTTGGAACAACGGCCCTCTGTTCCTTTTTCCTCCTCATTTTGGTCTGATCTACACCATACTGTCAAAAGTATTGGGACACCTGCCTTTACACGCACATGAACTTTAATTGCACCCCAGTCTTAGTCCGTAGGGTTCAATATGGAGTTGGCCCACCCATTGCAGCTAGAACAGCTTCAACTCTTCTGGGAAGGCCATCCACAAGGTTTAGGAGGGTCTATGGGAATGTTTGACCATTCTTCCAGAAGCGCATTAGTGAGGTCAGGCACTGATGTTGGATGAGAAGGCCTGGCTCGCAGTCTCCACTGTAATTCCTCGGGTTGAGGTCAGGACTCTGTGCAGGCCAGTCAAGTTCCTCCACCCCAAACTTGCTCATCCATGCCTTTATGGACCTTGCTTTGTGCAGTGGTGGGTAGTCATGTTGGAACAGGAAGGGGCCATCCCAAAACTCTTCCCACAAAGTCGGGAGCATGAAATTGTCCAAAATGTCTTGGTATGCTGACTCCTTAAGAGTTCCCTTCACTGGAACTAAGGGGCCAAACCCAACCCCTGAAGAACAACCCCTACACCATAACCTCCCCCCCCTCCACCAAATGATTTGGACCAGTACACAAAGCAAGGTCCATAAAGACATGGATGAGCGAGTTTGGGGTGGAGGAACTTGACTGGCCTGCACAGAGTCCTGACATCAACACATGTCTTTATGGACCTTGCTTTGTGCACTGGTCCAAATCATTTGGTGGAGTGGATTTTATGGTGTGGGGTTGCTTTTCAGGGGTTGGTCTTGGCCCCATAGTTCCAGTGAAGGAACTTCTTTATGGACCTTGCTTTGTGCACAGTCATGTTGGAACAGGAAGGGGAAATCTCCAAACTGTTCCCACAAAATTGTCCAAAATGTCTTGGTATTCTGACGCCTTAAGAGTTCCCTTCACTGGAACTAAGGGGCCAAGACTAACCCCTGAAGAACAACCCCACACCATAATCCTCCCCCCCACCAAATCATTTGGACCAGTGCACAAAGCAAGGTCCATAAAAACATGGATGAGTGAGTTTGGGGTGGAGGAACTTGATTGACCTCAACCCGATAGAGCGGAGACTGCGAGCCAGGCCTTCTCGTCTGACCTCACAAATGCTCTTCTGTAAGAATGATCAAATATTCCCATAGACGCTCCTAAACCTTGTGGGTGGCCTTCCCAGAAGAGTTGAAGCTGTTATAGCTGCAATGGGTGGGCCAACTCAATATTGAACCCTACAGACGAAGACTGGGATGCCATTAGCTTTGGCTGTACTTCTCCTTTAAGTAATCTGTTTTTGTATAATTCTCCATTAAGGGGGGGGTGTCCTACACCTTCATACTTTTACTAATCGGTGTCCCTGGTTACCATCTCAAAAAGTTGGGAGGTATGCCAATAGGATTGTACTTTAGTACCATCTTTGAAAGATTATTATTGAGGAATACGCCGTTTTTTCCTGCAAGTTTCGTAACCAGAACAGCAAATCCAACGTTCATTTGATTTAAAGCGTCCACGTCCTGTCCATCTGAGTTCACCGATTCCCAATAAATGGATGTTGGCTTTATTCGTTTGACCTTTAACAATTTTTAATCGTCCTTGGTTCCTACCTCGTATGTTCCATGTTCCTATGATGATGAATGTCTTCACAGCTTTTGATCTCCCTTTTCCACCCATCAACATCAGGACACCCTGCTGGATTTAATCCCTCAGCCTCATAAGTACCAGGCCTTATTTTTGGTGGCCGCCAGCTCTTACGTAGGAGCAAAATGAGGGACTTCCAGCCTAGAGGACCATCTTCTATCACGATACCACGGTTCTTTTTGTTGTCTCAACATCAACAAGTATTCTTGGCATAATGCAGACGTAGATTGCCGGGCCTTTCTTCTGCGCAGTGCGAGTTCGATGTTGTCGCCGATGTCTCGTCAAATGTCATCTCCAGCCTTCAACACTGCCCAGATGGGTGCTACATCATTAGTCTGGTATCTCGGCCAGAACCTGTCTGCCTTGGGAGGCCATGCAGGTAGTAAAACTACCGACCGCATAGCTTTCGGCTTCATAAATACATGCAAGCCCTGGTGGCGAGACAAGCCTATGTACCATGTCCAGGGTATTCCATATTCCAGTCTAAATATATAAATAAATGTATTGGAACAAACAACTTTTTGTATAAAATATCAGTGATCGTCAATCATCTACCTGATGGTGGTGAGGGATGGGGTGACCTTCCTGTGTGGAATCGCGGGAATACAGAGGACGGGGACATCTCTCTGGGGGGTTCCTGGTATTAGGCAGATTCATCATAATGTCCTTGTAGAGATCCTTGTGTCCTTCAAAACACTTTTCCTCCTCTTTTATCCCTTTATTAACTTTAGGATCTCTCAGGTTTCCACTCTGAATATAGAATAAAAATGACATCAATGGTAACAATGCAGATAATGTACAGATCCTAATGATCCTATCAGTGATTGTTCCTCATCTACCTGATGATGGTGAGGGATGGGGTGACCTTCCTGTGTGGAATCCCGGCAATACAGAGGACGGGGACATCTCTCTGGTGGGTTTCTGCCATCAGATGGCTCCATGGTGACATCTGTGTGTCCTCCTGAAAGCTCCATCATGACTCCATACTCCTCATCCTCCTCTTTATACTCTTCTTTAACAGCAATAATATCATCCCCGAGGATTCCACTCTGAATATATAATAAAAATGTATTGTAACAAACATGCTTGTGTATGAATCATAATAACCAATAATTAATAATCATCTACCTGATGATGGTGGGGGATGGTGAGACCTTCCTGTGTGGAATCCCGGGAATACAGAGGACGGGGACATCTCTCTGGTGGGTTCCTGATGCTGGATGATTCCACCATGGTGTCCTGGTACAGATCTTTGTGTCCTTCTGGAACCTTTGACTCCTCCATCACCCCATCCTCATCATCCTCCTCTTTTATCTCTTCTTTAACCTCAACTTTAAAATCTCTCGGGTTTCCACTCTGAATATAGAATAAAAATGACATCAATGGTAACAATGCAGATAATGTAGAGATCCTAATGATACTATCAGTGATTGTTCCTCGTCTACCTGATGATGGTGAGGGTTGGGATGACCTTCCTGTGTGGAATCCCGGGAATACAGAGGACGGGGACATCTCTCTGGTGGGTTCCCATTACTGGATCCATCTGTAGGAAACACAACACTGACTGAATACATTGCTTCTATGTGTTTATCAGATGATGGGGGGGTCTAGGTGGAGCCACCGTACTGCTCTCTGAATATCTTATGACTCACCTGTGCTGATCTCTGTAGGAGTGTCCTCCTCTATGGATGTCCTCCTCATTCCAGCCTCCTCCGTATATTGCTGATCATCCCTCACATACGTCTCTTCTACTTCACCCTCAACTTTTATGCTATTAAGGTCTTCACCCTAAACCAAGAAAATGATAGAAAATTATGTGAGGGGCGGCTGATTGTCCATCATGACGTCCTTGTAGAGATCCTTGTGTCCTTCTAAATACTCCCACTCCTCCATGGAGAAATAGACAGTGACATCCTGACACCTTATAGGAACCTGACACACACAATGATACAGTCACCATCCAGACACATCCCTTGTCTGTTACTGGATAATGTCCCAGAATTCCCAGCACCGCTCACCTCTCCTGTCAGCAGCTCCATCATCTTCTTGGTGACTTCTAGAATCTTCTCCATGTTGTGTCTCTCAGGTTTAAGGGAGTCACATGGAGGCACTGTGATGGTCATGTGATCTCCTGACTTCACAAGAGGAAATCTCTGTATTGGGGAACCAATAGGAATATCATGTTAGACTCCCAGAATCCTCCTCACCTCTCCGGTCAGCTCTGTGTTTTATTAATAGAGATAAGGGTGATGTCATGTGACCTCCCAGAATCCTCCTCACCTCTCCGGTCAGGTCTGTGTTTTATTAATAGAGATAAGAGTGATGTCATGTGACCTCCCAGAATCCCCCTCACCTCTCCGGTCAGCAGGTAGATGATCTCCAGGGTGAGGTTCAGTATCTTCTCCGTCATGTGACTCCGGTCCTCCTCCATCCTTATTAGTCATATGATCTATAAAGGTTTTCCTGTAGACCAATAATTCATTTTTAAAATAAGTGCCCTTGCACTTAAAACACGAACAAGTCGTCATCTACATACAGAGCTCCTGACAGACTGCAGGTGATCCTGTATTTCCCCATTCGGCTTTCTTCTTCCCAGACTGACTACTACTCTGTCCTCCCTGTAATATCTTCCCTCTACCGCTCTTTACACCAGAGTGTCTTCTCTCCCTAAACTCTCATTCCTGTACCCATCTTCTCCTCCCCCAAAATACACCCCTTCCTAACCAATGACACCTCAAAGCAACTAATTCACCCCCAGTTTATCTCTCGTCCTGACTACTGCAACTCCCTTCCCTTGGCCGACGTCTACATATGACATCCCTACCCTTTAGTCTATCATGAATGCTGCTACCAAACTCACCAACGACTCAGTGTCCTCCTCCCCTCTCTGCCAATCCCTCCACTGGCCTCCATTCAGTGTCCTCCTCCGCTCTCTGCCAATCCCTCCACTGGCCTCCATTCAGTGTCCTCCACCCCTCTCTGCCAATCCCTCCACTGGTCTCCATTCAGTGTCCTCCTCCACTCTCTGCCAATCCCTCCACTGGCCTCCATTCAGTGTCCTCCACCCCTCTCTGCCAATCCCTCCACTGACCTCCATTCAGTGTCCTCCACCCCCTCTGCCAATCCGTCCACTGGTCTCCATTCAGTGTCCTCCAC
>BLSH010217063.1:109761-121322 GCA_018402905.1 Glandirana rugosa | reverse complement strand
TAAGTTACCATAGTTAAGGAAGTAGGAGGTCCTTGACCGACGTATCAGAGTGGTGTACTCCGGGCCGTAACAGCATGTTATCCTCCTTGGGTCCTGGGTGACGTGGTCACATCCCAGACTGTTACTCAGGTTCCTAAAGTAGGGCTCTGGGATTACCGTCAGTCCCACGGTAACAGATCGGTCATCTCCAGACACGCAGGGAGGTACCTATACTTAGGGGTTTGGTAGTGACTGGGTGGTGGTTTGGCCAGATGCTTTTCACAGATGAGAGCAGGTTCACCCTGAGCACATGTGACAGACGTGAAAGGGTCTGGAGAAGCCGTGGAGAACGTTATGCTGCCTGTAACATCGTTCAGCATGACCGGTTTGGTGGTGGGTCAGTGATGGTTTGGGGATTCATATCCATGGAGGGACGCACAGACCTCTACTGGCTAGACAATGGCACCCTGACTGCCATTAGGGTCTCGGGATGAAATCCTTGGACTCATTGTCAGACCCTACACTGGTGCAGTGGGTCCTGGGTTCCTCCTATTGTACGACAATGCCGGGCCTCATGTGGTGAGACTATGCAGCCAGTTCCTGGAGGATGAAGGAATTGATACCATTGAATGGCCCCCACACTCGCCTGACCTAAATCCAATAGAACATCTCTGGGACATTATGTGTGTCTCAGTCTGTTCAGGACCTCAGTGATGCCCTGGTCCAGATCTGTGAGGAAATACCCCAGGACACCATCCGTTGTCTCATTAGGAGCCCCAATGTAGTCAGGCATGCATACAAGCACATGGGGGCCATACAAACTACTGAGGACCATTCTGAGTTGCTGCAATGAAATTTCAGCAAAATGGACGAGCCTGCCACATAATTTTTTCACTTTGATTTTTGGGGCGTCTTAGAATACATCCCTCTGTAGGGTGATAATTTTAATTTCCATCAAAGGATGTGGCATCCTTTCCTTCCTAACACATTACCCAGTCCATACCAGTATAGATCCTAACACATTACCCAGTCCATACCAGTATAGATCCTAACCCATTACCCAGTCCATACCAGTATAGATCCTAACACATTACCCGGTCCATACCAGTATAGATCCTAACACATTACCCAGTCCATACCAGTATAGATCCTAACATATTACCCAGTCCATATCAGTATAGATCCTAACCCATCACCCAGTCCATACCAGTATAGATCCTCACCCATTACCCAGTTCATACCAGTATATAGCCTAACACATTACCCAGTCCATACCAGTATAGATCCTAACACATTACCCAGTCCATACCAGTATAGATCCTAACACATTACCCAGTCCATACCAGTATAGATCCTAACCCATTAACCAGTCCATACCAGTATAGATCCTAACCCATTACCCAGTCCATACCAGTATAGATCCTAACACATTACCCAGTCCATACCAGCATAGATCCTAACACTTCACCCAGTCCATACCAGTATAGATCCTAACACATCACCCAGTCCATACCAGTATAGATTCTAACCCATTAACCAGTCCATACCAGTATAGATCCTAACCCATTACCCAGTCCATACCAGTATAGATCCTAACACATTACCCAGTCCATACCAGTATAGATCCTAACACATTACCCAGTCCATACCAGTATAGATCCCAACATATTACCCAGTCCATACCAGTATAGATCCTAATACATCACCCAGTCCATACCAGTATAGATCCTAACCCATTAACCAGTCCATACCAGTATAGATCCTAACACATTACCCAGTCAATACCAGTATAGATCCCAACATATTACCCAGTCCATACCAGTATAGATCCTAACACATTACCCAGTCCATACCAGTATAGATCCTAACCCATTAACCAGTCCATACCAGTATAGATCCTAACACATTACCCAGTCAATACCAGTATAGATCCCAACATATTACCCAGTCCATACCAGTATAGATCCTAACACATTACCCAGTCCATACCAGTATAGATCCTAACATATTACCCAGTCCATACCAGTATAGATCCCAACATATTACTCAGTCCATACCAGTATAGATCCTAACACATTACCCAGTCCATACCAGTATAGATCCCAACATATTACTCAGTCCATACCAGTATAGATCCCAACATATTACTCAGTCCATACCAGTATAGATATCCAGCATATTTTTCCCATTGAGATCTGATGTGTTTTCAAAGTGTTCCTTTAATTTTTTTTAATCAGTTTATATTTAGCATTGCACAAACTGAGATATTTGCACATGCATTCTGATATTCGCATAATTTCTTTACTCATTAAATATATCATTTCTTAATTTTTTAGGATTCATTCACAGGGTGCCCTGCCTCTTAGCCCGGAATTGAAGGCGTGCCGCTTTGTCTAATGATCGCTATTTTGCTCTAAGCGAGGTCTTTTTTGTTTATCTATTAATACCTAGGCATTGGAAGGCTAATACCCCAACTATGAAAGAATGGGTGACCAAACTTTCTCATCTACAACACATGAAGGAACTGGCAGCCCAATTTTAGGATAAATGTAATCATTGTGTATCTACCTGGAGCACTCAGAGTCACTGCAGGAGCACCGATCGCATCAGAAGCCGGCTTTAGCACCCTGGATCGCTACCTCATGAAATGACTGTGAAGGATCCCCCTCCTCTCAGTGGTTACCCAACACTCTTCCCTTACACCACTATGGTATACATAGCCTGTGCAGAGAACAGAGCTGCGGGGGCCCAGCAAGCTCAATCCTCTAAGTCTACCTTCAGGATGGAGTTTCAAACTTTTTAGATACAAGGCCTGCAGCAAAAAGCTAAAAGGGGAACTCTACATTGGGACAACACTGAAGCTCCCTTATAAGAGATAAATACAAACTGCCAGGATCAAGAACTTGTTTTCCTGTGATCTCTTAATGCTGGGAGTCCTGTTCATTAAGGAAATTGTGGACCAGCTATAACGGAAGTTAAACGACTTTTGCATAGAGATTTATTGTTAATTTTCTTCGGCTAGTAAAGGATAGATAGCATTTGAATGTGTATGTTGTGATATTCGGTGGGTTGTTTAGCTCAGTGTAGTTACATAGTGAGACCCCTTTCACACGGGCTTTCCGATCAGGTCCACCTGTCAGTCTTGCGGGCAGACACTCCATTGACCTCTATGGAGCGGTGGATGCCAGCGGTGACAGGTCCACTGACATCAGCCGATATCCAATCCGTGAAATCCAGACCGATGAAAACCCTATTTTCCATCCGTCTGGTGGATCGGATGAAAAATGGACAGGCGTCCTTTGGACGGTGAGTACAAGAGGCGGGTCAAGATCTGATCTGTGCTGGTGAGGTCTCCATACACATGAGATGGTGGTTGGTTAATCTGATTTGGTATTCTGTTGGTTGATGTCTTCGTCTACACCACAGGTGTCAAACTGGCGGCCCTCCAGCTGTTGTGGAACTACAAATCCCATGAGGCATTGCAAGGCTGACAATTACAAGCATGACTCTCACAGGCAGAGGCATGATGGGACTTGTAGTTTCGCAACAGCTGGAGGGCCGCCAGTTTGACACCCCTGGTCTACACCGTGAGACCTACCTGCAAAGTGTATAGCTTCAAAGTGTGTCCGGACATCGGGACGGGGCAGTGGAGGTGTTGATGGTGATGTCCATATGATTGCCTTGGATATCCAGTTCCCATGCGTTTAAACTTCTTACTTATGGTAAGAGTATTTAATACTACCGGTGAAGGTGCACATTGCATGCTGGGCTAGTGGAAGTACATGTCACTTCATTGGGTGTTATATACGGTGAAGGAACACGGGGACATGACCTCAAACTAACTGGGGGGAAGTTCAAAACTAATCTTAGAAAGTATTATTTTACTGAAAGGTGGTTGATGATTGGAATAAACTACCAACAGAGGTTGTGAGACAGTCAACAGTAAATGGCTTCAAACATGCTTGGGATAAACATAAATCTACAGTCAGACAACAAGGTTAATGTAAAAAAAAAAAAAATAAATAAATAAATAAAAAGGGGCAGACTCGATGGACTACTCAGTCTTTTTCTGCCGTCACTTTTCTATGTTTCTATGTAAGGACGGTTTATGAACTCTAACTCCGTCTTCCCTGTGGATTCAACATTAACAGTTCACCGTTTTTGTGTTTTTTATTTTTAGCAATGGACTTATCACTGTTTGTAATAGTCATACTCACCACATGAGGTCGACAAGGCGCAAACTGAGTCTACCTTGTTCACTTTATATTTATATTTGGTTTACTTTTATATATTTATATAGCGCTGCACTTTATCATTTACTATAGTTTATGCAATTCGGGAAGTTGTAGGGCTGGCAGCTTAACTTCACTTATATGTGGTAGCGCAATAGCAATTCAATTTTTCTGGTTCATCCGATCTCTCAAAAGAGGAGATCAGGGCTCTAACAAGTCAGTCTTTGACGCGCCTGTCATGCGCCTGCTCAGCAGAGTTCAGCGGATCAATCCCCTGCTGAGCAAAACGGAGTCCGCCGGGCGAAAAGCTTATGTGAAAGGGCCCTTAGTCAGGTTAAAAAAAAAAGACTAAGATTAAGAACCAGTTTTCCAGTGATCTCTTAATGCGGAGAGTCCTGTTCATTAAGGAAATCGTGGACCAGCTATAAACGGAGGTTTAGTGTATCCTTATTGCATAGGGATGAATTGTTCATTTTCTTCAGCTAGTAAAGGATAGATAGCATTTGAATGTGTGTAAGTTGTTTAGCTCAGTGTAGTGCTCACCATAGTTATATAGTTAGTCAGGTTGAAAAAAGACGCAAGTCCATCCAGTTCAACCAATAAAATCATACAATCCCATATACCAGGGATAAGCAATTAGCGGACCTCCAGATGTTGCAAAACTACAAGTCCCATCATGCCTCTGCCTCTGGGTGTCATGCTTGTGGCTGTCAGAGTCTTGCTATGGCTCATGGGACTTGTAGTTCTGCAGCAGCCGGAGGTCCGCTAATTGCATATCCCTGCCATACACAATCCTATACCACAGCTGATCCAGAGGAAGGCGAAAAACCCCAGCAATGCCAATGATCCAATTTGTTCCAGCAGGGGAAAATTTTTTTCCTGATCCCCGAGAGGCAATTGGATTTTCCGGTGAGTAGAGTCCACACCAGTTGTGCCGCTTAAGGGTTTCTATGCCCTCTTTTATTAAAGAGAAAGGGAAAAAAATAAAACAGAACAGTTGCCCACGCAGGGGTATCCATTAATGCAAAATAAAGAAAGAGGAATTACGGGTGGAATGATATATGGGGTCTATGAACTCATACTTGGGAGTATACTACAGACGTCCTGTTCATTAAGGAAATTGTGGACCGGCTACAACAGGGGTGAAGTGACTTTTAGTGTATTCCTATTGCATAGAGATTATTGTCAATTGTATTCAATTAGTAAAAAAATAGATAGCATTTGAATGTATGCATGTACAGTATATATACTGTATAGTACCCTATATGCCTCATATTGTTTTTCCTGTGAATGTAAAAAGCTTCTACACACAGCAATCTTGTTCAGTAAAAGCATATAGAAAAGTTTGTTTCCTTGGGTTTACTGCAGGAATCAAAAAGCCGGAAAAAAAATATCTTGTGGTTGGAGGTGGTAATGGTGATGTGGTTGGTGATGGTGATGTGGTTGGAAGTTGTGAGGGTGATGTGGTTGGAGGTGGTGATGTGGTTGGAGGTGGTGATGGTGATGTGGTTGGAGGTGGTGATGGTGATGTGGTTGGAGGTGGTGATGGTGATGAAGTTGGAGGTGGTGATGAAGTTGGAGGTGGTGATGGAGATGTAGTTGAGGTTTTGATGGTGATGTGGTTGGAGGTGGTGATGTGGTTGGAGGTGGTGATGTGTTTGGAGGAGGTGATGGTGATGTGGTTGGAGGTGGTGGTGGTGATGTGGTTGGAGGTGGTGATGTGGTTGGAGGTGGTGGTGGTGTGGAGGAGGAATTACGGGTGGAATGATAGATGGGTTTATGAACTGATGGACTCATCATTGGAGTCTACTACAGGCGTCCTAAGATTTACGAGAAGGCGAGAGTCGGCTGTTCCAACAACTACAAGCCGGTAAAACCAAACTACTAAGACACAAGATGAAGACTAAAACTAAAACCTATAGGATGGGCCTTACTTGTAGTGTTAGAGAAAGGAAAAGAGAAGAACATTTCATCATACAGATCTGAGAACTTAGTGGGTGTTCCAGAAACACGGCTTGACTCATCATAAGACTGGGCTGTTTGTATTCATGATGATCCTCTTGTTTAGAGGGACAGGGGACATAGAAAAGATGGAGGGGGGTTTCTCTATGTTAGATGTAAGAAAGATGATCTTGAGGTTGGAGGTGGTGATGTGGTTGGAGGTGGTGATGTGGTTGGGGGTGGTGATGATGATGTGCTTGGAGGTGGTGATGTGGTTGGAGGTGGTGATGTGGTTGGAGGTGGTGATGGTGTGGAGGAGGAATCACGGGAGGAATGATAGATGGGTCTATGAACTGATGGACTTATCATTGGGGTCGAAGATTCAGTAAGATTGGACTTTCATGAAGAGCATTTTCTACACTAAGAAGTACAGTGCATCTACTTACCTTTGTGAGACCTACAGTGTTTGTTAAAATCAGACTTGCATGAAAAACATTTCCCACACTCAGGGCAGGAATACGGCTTCTCCCCCGTGTGAGATCTTTGATGTTTAACAAGATCTGACCTCTGTGGATAACCTTTTCCACACTCCAGACAGGAATATGGCTTCTCACCCGTGTGAATTCTACGATGTATTTTAAGATGGCCATTCTGTGAAAAACACTTCCCGCACTCAGAACAGGAATATGCCTTCTCACCAGTGTGAGTTTTTTGATGAGTTAGAAGACCTGATATTTGTGTAAAACATTTTCCACACTCGGGACAGCAATATGGCTTTTCGCCTGTGTGAGTCCTCTGATGTGCGTTAAAATGGGACTTGTGTTTAAAACATTTCCCGCACTCAGGGCAGGAATGAGGCTTCTTCCTTTGATGTTTAACAAGGTGTGATTTCGGAGACAAACGTTCCCCACTCTTAGGGCAGGTATAGACCTTCTCACCTGTGTGAATTCTTTGATGTCTTACAAGGACTGATTTTTTTGTAAAACATTTTCCACACTCAGGGCAGGAATATGGCCTTTCCCCCGTGTGATATCTCAGATGTGAATTAAGATGGGCCTTCAGATAGAAACATTTCCCACACTCAGGGCAGCAAAATGGCCTCTCGCCTGTGTGAGTTCTTTGATGTTTTGCAAGGTTTGATTTTATCGTAAAACATTTTCCACACTCAGGGCAGGGAAATGGCTTCTCCCCCGTGTGAGTTCTTCGATGTAAAACAAAGCAGTCATATCTTCGTGGAAAGCATTTCCCGCACTCGGGGCAGGTGTACATCTTCCCACCCGTGTGCGATCTCTTATGTTCAGAAGGATGGGACTTAGGTGGCAAACATTTCTTAGATTCCTCCATGTGATCTCCTGTGATGTCCTCATCTTCCATTTTACAACCTGGAGATAAAGTGAGACGATCCTTTGAGGGTTTCTCCATGGCCGGTCCTGGAAAAATATAAAAACATCATCAATAGATATGAGAGGGTTCCTTCACTTCCATCAACATCCCATCTGGATCAGGGAGATAGGAGTGAGCCGATGTTCTCTGTGGAGGTCCCAACCAGCTGGGACTCTTCCCCTCTTCAGTCAAAGGGCCTTTGGTCCTCCTCCCAGATCCCTTCTACATTTACACAGCCTTGTCAGAAGAGCCGGAACCAATGGGGGCTGGGAGGTCCATGCTCTTTACACAACCACAAGCTTAGGCACTGGGTCATGTGACCTCTGATAGACAAGAGGGTCAAAGTTCAGATTTGAAGACCCTTTACCATAGAACAAGTGATTCCCAGTGTATGACCCCGGCTTACTCCTGACCCTGGCTTACTACTGACCCCGGCTTACTCATGACCCCTGTTTACTCATGACCCCGGCTTACTCCTGACCCTGGCTTACTACTGACCCGGCTTACTCATGACCCCGGTTTACTCATGACCCCGGCTTACTTCTGACCCCGGCTTACTCCTGACCCTGCTTGCTGCCTTACCTGCTGCCTAAGTGACCATAGGCCTAGGTTTCCGGTGATATGCAGCACTGGAGGAAGCGTGGATCAGTGTTTTTGAATGGAAAGATAAGTATTTTAGTGTTACCCCTTATAGAGTTAATATTCAGCTATAAGTCTGCTGGAAGAAGAGGAACCAATCTAAGAAAGCTTCAATCTGTGTAATCATATCTGTGCTACTGTAACTAGTTGTTCCACCCTCTAGTGTAGCTAAATTGAGTTAATGTCTCAATCGGGTCGGGTTACTGCAGGTCAGGCTGGATGGCTCTATAGGGCAGAGGTCTTTGGTACCTCCCCTTGGATCTAGAAGCTTGGAGTAGCGGTGGGGTCAGAGGCCAAGAGGTCCTGATCTGCAGACTTGATGGAATCTGGCCAAACCCTAGGCAGAGGACCTGGAAGGGTGGCTGGGTCAGCCCTTAATAATTGTGGTTAGCCTGGCCGGCGAGGGGGGTGTCAGGAGGAAGATGAAGTGCTGAGGTTGCTGTCATATAGCCTGGGAGGGGACCCCGGATCTGGGGGGGCTCTGCCTCCAGGATCTGGGGGGGCTCTGCCTCCAAGCTGGAGCTGAGGAAAGGAAGTAGGGGAAGCCTAAGAGAGCAATCTCCATTACCTTTGGGTCTTGTGCAGAAGACATCTGGGCTGGCAAGGGAGGACCTGATCAGTTGGAGGCCTGAACAGGAATCTTGCTCAGTGCAGCGGGGAGTAAAGGGCGGAGTGAGTACCTCAGCACACCCGGGGGCCTACACGGGGAGAGACTGCCAGACGTAGTGTAAGGAAAGGCCTTCTGTGCACAGGCTAAAACAGGTTCCTTTTTGAGCTCCCAAGAATTGGGCCCTGGCTAATGCATCTGCGTGAAACCGCGCGCGCGCACACGAGCCATCGCGCATTCTCATGCGTGACAACGCACACGTGCACGTGTAATATTTAAACTCAATCAGTGCTGCTTTGTCTTTCAGCCTACCCTGCATCCTGTGTTCCTGATATCCTGTATCCCGATTCCAGTTGCTGACCCGGCTTGTCTGAACGCTCTCTGAACTCCGTCTGCACCGACCCCGGCTTGTTCTTGACCTCCACTTCTGTGTGCTCCATTGGCTTCTATTGCAGTGATTGGTTACTGACCCGGCTTCTACCCAGACCATGCTATTGCCTGCTCCTTTGTACCCGATTTTTTCTGCCAGTATATAACCCGGCTTGCCTGACCCGTCCTGCTGTCCTACAGTCTGCTACCAGCGTATGCCACATCTGTCCGCTGTCGCCAGTACCAGCCTGCTTCAGTCTGCCATCCTCCAGCTGTCAACCAGCCTGTCTGCTTCACTGAAGACCTCTCCTGCCTGGCGTGGATACCCACTCTGCTACTGGCAAGACCTACAGGCACTCGTGCCACTCTGCACTGCTGCGCCTTCTATTCACACTACCAGGGGTCCCGAGTCAGAGGTGTAAGTGGGGCCGAACGAGACCCATCCCCCATTGATTTGCCAGATTGGAGTAAAGCCTGGTCCAGTATTGCAAAATGCTCCTTTAATACGACCACTTTGGGGGCAGCCTATAAGGCGCTCCTACGCTGGTATTGGGTCCCAGTCCGCATGGCCAAATCAAACCTATTCTACAGTGATAGATGTTTTCAGGGATGCGGCCAACGAGGAGACGCACTTCATATCTGGTGGTCCTGCCCCCGTCTGGTGGGATTCTGGTCAAGGGTCTTTGGATTGTTGTTCACCCTCTTCCATGTACCTAGTCGCAAAGACGCTGAAGTTAGCCCTGCTTCACTGCCCGGTCACGGGTCTCTTCTCATACCAACAGAAGCTGCCCCCCTATCTATTTATAGCCGGTATATGTCAGGGCCTGGAAAAAATGTCTGTTTTCCGTTTGTGGAGACGAGGAGCGTCCTGACGACCCTCATGATCAAAGAGAAGATGAGTAGTATCCTCCACAACTCTTACACTACATTTCTCCCCCGTGGTGGTCTTGCGCTCTGTCTAATTGACCCCAGCTCTTTTCCCAGCCTGGGGGACCTTTCTCTCTTTCTACCACTCTTCCATCACCTTTCTTCTCTTCCCCTGTTCTTTGGACCCCCACCCCCCCCCACTTCCTTAAATATCCAGTCTAAAATTTGTTTTCCTAACCGCTTCCGGACCAGCTTGCGTAGATTTACTGCTGCAGAGTGGCTGGATAGCGGAAATCGCTGTCTATAAACGGGGCCTCGCGTGTGCACACCAGCGCGCTCTGGTGCCCGCCGCACTCTCCAGCAGTATGGCCTCGGGTCGGGCGGACTCGGTGTCCGCCAGCTACCCGCGATTGCCTGGCACAGAAGAAAAACGGGGAACCGCCGATGTAAACACGGCGGTTCCCCGCTCTGTCAGGCGGCATGTAAGAGATCTACTGATCCCTGTCACTGGGATCAGTTAGATCTCTGGTGCCCCTGGCAGCCCCGCCCCCTCACAGTTAGGACATGCCCCCTGTCACTGGCAGCCCCGCCCCCTTACAGTTAGGACATGCCCCCTGTCACTGGCAGCCCCGCCCCCTTACAGTTAGAACGTGCCCCCTGTCACTGGCAACCCCGCCCTCTCAGTTAGAACACGCCTAGGGAACACAGTTAACCCCTTCACTGCCCCCTGCAGGTTAACTCCTTCATTGCCAATGACATTTATACAGTAATCAGTGGACATTTAAATTTCTGATCGCTGCATAAATGTCATTGGTCCCAAAAAAGTGTCAAAAATGTCCGACATGTCCGCCACAATATCGCAGTCCCGATAAAAATCGCAGATCACCGCCATTACTAGTAAAAAAAAAAAATTGTAAAAAAAGCCAGTAATGAATTCTCATGGTTTGTAAACACGGCAACTTTTGCGCAAACCAATAATCAATAAACGCAGATCGCAATTTTTTTTTTTTACCACAAATATAAGGAAGAATATAAAATCGGCCAAAACCGATGAATAAATTCATTTTTTTATATTTTTTTTTGGATTTGTATTTTAGCAAAAAATAAAAAATATTGTTTTTTTTCAAAATTGTCGCTCATTTTTTGTTTATAGCGGCGATCAGAAATGACGCAGAGGGGATCAAATACCACCAAAAGAAAGCTCTATTTGTGGGGAAAAAAGGACGCCAATTTAGTTTGGGTACAACGTCGCACGACCGCGCAATTGTCAGTTAAAGCGACGCGGTGCCGAATCACAAAAAGTGCTCTGGTCCTAAAGGGGGAAATCCTTCTGGGGCTGAAGTGGTTACATTTTTGTGGTTTGCTTCACACCTCGGCCCCTGGGCCCTTAGGTCCAGGCACCCTGTGTTGACCCCCAGCCTTGGTCAGAGGGCCCCTTTTGATCGATATTATGTCCTTTAAAAACACATTCCATCTGTGTCCTTGCTGTTTCGCTCTAAGCCTACTTTTGGTATCCCCTGCGTGGGAATGTTGTATTTGTATTC
>BLSH010217063.1:82917-95847 GCA_018402905.1 Glandirana rugosa | reverse complement strand
CACCCGCTGGACTCCCGGACTTAGCTCTCTCGCACGACGGTACGCCGGAGCCCACCCGCTGGACTCCCGGACTTAACTCTCTCGCACAACGGTACGTCGGAGTCCACCCGCTGGAGCCGCATGGCAGCACGCTCTCTCGATTCAGGCCCTCAGTTCGCCCACCTGAGGCCGCATGGCAGCACTCTCTCTCGATTCAGGCCCTCAGTTCGCCCACCTGAGGCCGCATGGCAGCACTCTCTCTCAATTCAGGCCCTCAGGTCACCCACCTGAGGCCGCATGGCAGCACTCTCTCTCGATTCAGGCCCTCAGGTCGCCCACCCGAGGCCGCATGGCAGCTAGGGTTGCCACATCATCCCTTTAATCCAGCACACATATGAATTACACAGGTTTTGAGGCTAATTTAATGCAGATGAGGCACCAAGTGAATTTAATTACCACCTTAATCAGCCGCAGAACCTGTGTAATTCATATGTGTCCTGGATTAATGGGATGATGTGGCAACCCTAATGGGAGCATGCTCTCTCGATTCAGGCCCTCAGGTCTCCCACCTGAGGCCGAATGGCAACACGCTCTCTTGATTTAGGCCCTCAGGTCGCCCGCTTAAGGCCGCATGGCAGCACGCTCTCTTGATTCAGGCCCTCAGGTCGCCCACCCGAGGCTGCATGGTAGTACGCTCTCTCGATTCAGGTTCTCAGGTTGCCCACCTGAGGCCACATGGCAGCAAGTAGCAGGGGAGGCAGCGCTTTGCTACCAGCTTGGTGCAATACCCTGCTAGAAAAGACCAAGAGCTCATGAGCTCCTAGAATATAAATACATGCACCCAGCATGCATAGGGGCACCCCCCCCCCCCTTGTAATTGGCCAGGGCTGTATGAATATTCATGCTCCCATCTGCATGGTTTCTGCCTATTATCCATCACTTTCCTGATGTGCTAGGAAAAGGTGAAAGTTCAAGATGGGCACCTAATCTACACTCATCCTAGCACCTACCTAGGAGGGTCTTACACTGTTTTCGGCATATTTGCACATTTATACTGTTTGCTGTTTATAAATGATTTGCACCTTTTATATTTAGTATTGCCCAAATTAAGATATTTGCACGTGCGTTCTGAGATTCACATCAATTATTTACTCATTAAAGATATAACTTATTTTTTTTTTTTTTTTATGGGACTCAGCGCTGCCTCCCGGAATCGAAGGCGTGCCGCTTTGTCTAATTATTGCTTTTTTGCTGTAAGGGAGGTCTTTTTTGTTGATCTATTAATTCCTAGGCATTGGAAGGCCAACACCACCCCAACTATTATTAAAGAATGGGTGACCAAACTTACTCATCTGCAAGCCATGAAGGCACTGGCAGCCCAGTTTTGGGATGAATGTAATCATCGTGTATCTACCCGGAGCACTTCCATTCACTGATCGCATCAGAAGTCGGCTACAGTATCCTGGATCGCTAACTTATGAAATGACTGTGAAGGATCCCCCTCCTCGCAGTGGTTACCCAACACCCTTCCCTTACACCACTATGGTATACATAGCCAGCGCACAGGACAGAGCTGCGGGGGCGAGGACCCAGCAAGCTCTATCCTCTAGAGCAGTGGTCTCAAAACTACGGCCCAGGGGCCAGATGTGGCCCTTTGGTTGCCTTTATCTGGCCTTTGGGGCACTAATCCTCCCGCTGACACCAATGATGGGGCATTATTCCTCCCACTGATACCAATGATGGGGCACTATTCCTTCTACTGACACCAATGATGGGGCACTATTCCTCCCACTGACACCAATGATGGGGCACTATTCCTCCCGCTGACACCAATGATGGGGCACTATTCCTCCCGCTGACACCAATGATGGGGCATTATTCCTCCCGCTGACACCAATGATGGGGCACTATTCCTTCTACTGACACCAATGATAGGACACTGTTCCTTCTACTGATACCAATGATGAGACACTATTCCTCCTGCTGACACCAATGATGGGGCACTATTCCTTCTACTGATACCAATGATAGGACACTGTTCCTCCCGCTGACACCAATGATGGGGCACCATTCCTTCTACTGATTCCAATGATGGGACACTATTTCTCCCACTTATGCCAATGATGGGGCACTATTCCTTCTACTGATACCAATGACGGGGCACTATTCCTCCCACTTAGGCCAATGATGGGGCAATATTCCTCCCACTGACACCAATGATGGGGCACTATTCCTCCCACTGACACCAATGATGGGGCACTATTCCTCCCACTGACACCAATGATGGGACACTATTCCCTCTACTGATACCAATGATGGGGCGCTATTCCTCCCACTTATGCCAATGATGGGGCACTATTCCTCCCACTGACACCAATGATGGGGCACTATTCCTTCTACTGACACCAATGATGGGGCGCTATTCCTTCTACTGACACCAATGATGGGGCACTATTCCTTCTACTGACACCAATGATGGGGCACTATTCCTTCTACTGACACCAATGATGGGGCACTATTCCTCCCACTGACACCACTGATGGGACACTATTCCTTCTACTGACACCAATGATGGGGCACTATTCCTCCCACTGATACCAATGATGGGGCACTATTCCTCCCACTGACACCAATGATGGGGCACTATTCCGCCCACGTATGCCAATGATAGGGCTTTTTCTACTCACACTGGCCACAGTCTGGCCCCCCGGAAATCTGAAGAACATTAAACTGGCCCTTTGTTTAGACAGTTTGAAGACCTCTGCTCTAGAGCAGTGTTTATCAACCTCAGTCTTCAAGTACCCCCAATGGGCCTTGTTCTGGGAATTTCCCTTCGATAAAATTGCCATTATCAATACCATGTCATTGATATCGATTTAAAGCAGCTGTGTAAATTAAAGGAAAACCTGAAAATGTGGCCCATTGGGGTACTTGAGGACCGGGGTTGAGAGCCACTGCTCTAGAGCAGGGGTCTCCAAACTATGGCCCTCCAGTTGTTCAGGAACTACAAGTCCCATCATGCCTAGTCATGTCTGTGAATGTCAGAGTTTTTCAATGCCTTAATAGGATGTGTAGTTCTGCAACAGCTGGAGGGCCGTAGTTTGGAGATCCCTGCTCTACACACTACCTATAGGAAGGGGTTACAAACATAGATGCAAGGCATGCAGCAAAAATCGTAAAGGAGAACTCTAGCTTGGGACAACACTAAAGCTCCCTTATAAGAGATAAAGACAGACAGCTTTCCTGTGATCTCCTAATGCTGGGAGTCCTGTTCATTAATCGTGGACCAGCTATAACAGAGGTTAAATTGACTTTTAGTGTATCCCTATTGCATAAAGATGAATTGTTAAATTTTCTTCAGGCTGATGAAGGAGGTGTGGTTAAGCTTACAAAACGCGCCCCGATTGGCTCACACTGCGGTTGGACTGGCAGCTCCTCTCACCACTCTGGCTGGACATATCGTCTTTGGGCGGACATCCGATTTCTGGATATACCATCACGGCCACACAGGGCAGCCTGACACCGGTCACCCTGTACGGACTCCAGGCTCATTTTGCTCCACACCACAGCCGGTTTTCTCCTCCACCAAGGACTACCACGTGTCATGAAACCACAGTAACATTCTGTCATGAAACCACAGCAAGCATTCATGTCTTATCTGTTGCCTACCTTTGCTGCATATGTCCAGTTAAAGGCCAGGCCTCCCTCACCTGTGTGCTTTAGTAGGCTCTCCTCAGCTGGGCTCCACCCCAGGCCCTAATTGGGAACAGGATATAACACCTGGTAGTGCAAGCTTGCATTGCTGATCAACGTTTGCCTGTGTTTGGCTTTGTGTGTGGTTGTTCCTATCTTTTGCTCTGAGTCTCCGTGTACCGATCTTTGGCTTGATCTCGGTTTATCCCTACCTGCCTGATACCCCTATCTTCGGCTTGTTCTCTGTTCTCCTGTCTGCTTGTGGCCCTGCCCCTTTTGCTATACCTATGACTATTCTTGTGGTTCCTGCGCTGCGGCTTCCTCTCTTCCACCTGTAGCCAACCGAGCTTGAGCTAGGGGACCCCAGGGGCCGCGACCTGAATCCAGATGCAGCCAAATCCATACTCACCACCAGAGGCTCTGGTGAACACCAGAATCTAACACCCTTAGATTCCACGCCCTGGAGAAACTGATGCACTAGCTCCCTGTGTTTCAGTGTCCGTGCTCTTCCCGTATCGGCCGGAACTCATTAGCAGCAGTCAGCCATTGGTCCACAACCTTAGTGGTGTGCTTCGCAACACTCGGCGCGATTCCCACTCCAGCAGTGCGCACCTGTCACCTGACCCCAGGTGTCGTTACACCACGCAGCTCCCAGCTTATCACAATCCACTGTGGACTATCATCCCCTCTCTCTCCCCCTCACCCGCTTGTGAGTTCCATTTGTTTCACATTGTATTTTATTTAATAAATTGTGCTACACTATGCTGGTTTGGCGCTTTCTTCCCTTCCCTTCTTATAAGAGATAAAGACAGACTGCCCCCAAGATCAAGAACTTGCTTTCCTGTGATCACTTAATGCTGGGAGTCCTGTTCATTAAGGAAATTGTGGACCAGCTATAGAGGAGGTTAAATTACTTTTAGTTTATCTCTATTGCATAGGGATGGATTGTTATATTGTTTTTCAGCTAGTAAAGGATAGATAGCATTTGAATGTGCGCATGTTGTGATAACAATTGGTGGGTTGTGAGTAGAGTCCACGCCAGTTGTGCCATTTAAGGGCTTGTATGCCCTCTTTTATTAAAGAGAAAGAAAAAAAATTCAACAACAGAACAGAAGCCCACGCAGGGGTATCCATTAATGCAAAACAAAGTAGGAGGAATTACGGGTGGAAAGATATATCGGTCTATGAACCGATGAACTTATACTTGGAGTCTACTACAGACATCCTGTTCATTAAGGAAACTATGGACCAGCTACAACAGAGGTTAGGTGACTTTTAGTGTATTCCTAGTGCATAGAAATTAATTGTCAATGTTCTTCAATTAGTAAAGAATAGATAGCATTTGAAAGTGTGTATGTATGCATATATATTGTACTCTATATGCCTTGTACTGTTTTTCCTATGAATGTAAAAAAGCTTCTACACACAGCAATCTTGTTCAGTAAAAGCATATAGAAAAGTTTGTTTCCTTGGGTTTACTGCAGGAATTAAAGAGCCGATAAAATAAAAATATCTTGTGGATGGAGGTGGTGATTGTGATGTGGTTGGAGGTGGTGATGTGGTTGGAGGGGTTGATGAGGTTGGAGGTGGTCATGTGGTTGGAAGTTATGATGGTTATGTGGTTGGAGGTGGTGATGTGGTTGGAGGGGTTGATGGCGGTGATGGCGATGTGGTTGTTGGTGGTGATGTGGTTGGAGGTGGTGATGTGGTTGGAGGTAATGATGGTGATGTGGTTGGAGGTGGTGATGTGGTTGGAGGGGTTGATGGCACTGTGGTTGTTGGTGGTGATGTGGTTGGAGGTAATGATGGTGATGTGGTTGGAGGTGGTGATGTGGTTGGAGGTGGTGATGGCGATGTGGTTGGAGGTGATGATGGCGATGTGGTTGGAGGTGATGATGGCGATGTGGTTGGAGGTGATGATGGCGATGTGGTTGGAGGTGATGATGGTGATGTGGTTGGAGGTTGTGATGGCGATGTGGTTGGAGGTTATGATGGTGATGTGGTTGGAGGTAGTGATGGCGATGTGGTTGGAGGTGGTGATGTGGTTAGAGGTGGTGATGTGGATGTAGGTTATGATGGTGATGTGGATGAAGGTTATGTGGTTAGAGGTGGTGATGGTGATGTGGTTGGAGGTGGTGGTGATGGTAATGTGGTTTGAGGTAATGATGGTGATGTGGTTTGAGGTAATGATGGTGATGTGGTGATGGCGATGTGGTTGGAGGTGATGTGGTTGGAGGTGATGATGTGGTTGGAAGTGGTGATGTGGTTGGAGGTGGTGATGGTAATGTGGTTGGAGGTAAAGATGTGGTTATGGTGATGTGGTTGGAGGTGATGATGGTGATGTGGTTGGAGATGGTGATGTGGTTGGAGGTGGTAATGGTGTGGAGGAGGAATTACAGGTGGAATGATAGATGGGTCTATGAACTGATGGACTTATCATTGGAGTCTTCTACAGACGTCCTGAGATTCATGAGAAGGGGGAGAGTCGGCTGTTCCAACAACTACAAGCCGGTAAAACCAAACTACTAAGACACAAGGTTAGGATTATATTTGCATATCTATCGGGTAAATATTAAGGCCTCATACACACGGGCGTATATAAAAAAATAAACAAAACGTCGGGCCCGACGTCAAGGAAAAAAAGGCGACGTTTTTCGGCGTTATGTATTGACGTTTTTCGGCGTTAGTGAGCGTCGGCGTCAATAGGCGTTTTTTAAAACAAAATCATCCCTCTGCTATTTTTCAACCTAAAAACGTCGGCGTCAAAAAACGCCGGAAAACGCCGGTATAATAATAGGTGGCATATGGTGGCATATGTTGGCGTTTCTTGGCATATTGTGGCGTCGGCGTCAAAAAACGTCAAAATGTTACAGCCTCAGAACGCGATGGCCATGGGTTCTACTTTCTGCTCACTAACGCCGACGCCACCTACAGCTCAGAAACGCCGACGTTTTTATGGGGCCATTGACTAACATGGAGAGCTGCAAAAAACGCCAGAAAACGCCGGCGTCAAAAAACGTCCGTGTGTATGAGGCCTAAAAGTTACATCTAGAAATGTCATATTTTCCACTCTCAGCCTGTAGGTGGCGCTCCCCAAGCAAATGAAGTTGCCTGTGCAGGCCGATGACTACCGCACATAAATTGTCAGTCTTGTAATGTAGTTTGATCTCCCCTTCTCTCTCATCCATATCCAAGTTCTCTCTCACCAGGATGTCTTCCTATGAAGCTTCTGCTGAAGAGCAGGGGAGATCAGACTACACAGCTAGAGGGACTCAACCAGCAGTAATATTCCCTCCTCTCAGAGGAAGCCAGACAGAGCTTTATGAGGAAAAATAGCTTCCAAAGGCTTCAAAGTGTTTCTTCCATGATAAAGATCAGAGGAGCACTCAGCCACATGTTTTCTGAGGTGTAGATCACGGTGAACTTCTTCCAAGTGTGAGATCTCTGATGCACAGCAAAATATGATCCATAGAGAAGACATTTCCCGCACTCAGGACACCAATACACCTCCAGGGTGGTGTGGCTTCTCTGATGTTTGAGAAGATGGGACTTCTGGAAAAACATTTTCCCACACGCAGGGCTTCTCCTCTGTGTGAGATTATCAATGTCTGATTTTTGTGGATAAAAATCTCCCTCACTCAGGGCAGGAATATGGCTTCTCACCCGTGTAGCATATCTGATGTTCAGTAAGATTGGACTTTCACAAAGGGAATTTTCTACACTAAGAAGCTACAGTATCCATCTACTCACCTGTGTGAGACCTACAGTGTTTGTTAAACTCTGACTTGCGTGAAAAACATTTCCCGCACTCAGGGCAGGAATACGGCTTCTCCCCCTGTGTGAGATCTTTGATGTTTATTAAGGTCTGATTTCTGTGGATAACATTTTCCACACACAGGACAAGAATATGGTCTCTCACCTGTGTGGGATCTTTGATGTTTATTAAGGTCTGATCTCTGTGTATAACCTTTTCCACACTCAGGGCAGGAATACGGTTTCTCCCCTGTGTGAATTCTCTGATGTATTTTAAGATGGGAATTCTGTGAAAAACATTTCCCGCACTCAGAACAGGAATACGCTTTCTCACCAGTGTGCGTTTTTTGATGAGTTAGAAGACCTGATATTTGTGTAAAACATTTTCCACATTCAGGGCAGCAATACGGCTTTTCACCCGTGTGAGTCCTATGATGTGCATTAAAGTGGGACTTGTGTTTAAAACATTTCCCGCACTCAGGGCAGGAATATGCCTTCCTCCCTGTGTGGGATCTTTGATATTTGACAAGGTGTGATTTCGGAGACAAAGGTTTCCCACTCTTAGGGCAGGTATAGGTCTTCTCCCCTGTGTGAATTCTTTGATGGTTTTTAAGGACTGATTTATTTGAAAATCGTTTTCCACACTCAGGACAGGGATATGGCTTTTCCCCTGTGTGATATCTCAGATGTGAATCAAGATGGGCCTTCAGATAAAAACATTTCCCGCACTCAGGGCAGCAAAATGGCCTCTCACCCGTGTGAGTTCTTTGATGTTTTGCAAGGTTTGATTTTACCGCAAAACATTTTCCACACTCAGGACAGCAATACGGCTTCTCCCCCGTGTGAGTTCTTTGATGTAAAACAAAGTCATATCTGCGTGGAAAACCCTTCCCGCACTCGGAACAGACGTGTTTCTTCTCTCCCGTGTTCGATGCCTGATGTTCAGGACGGGACTTTGGTGACAAACATCTCCCAGATTTCTCCATGTGATCTCCTGTGATGTCCTCATCTTCCATTCTACAACCTGGAGATAAAGTGAGACGATCCTTTGAGGGTTTCTCCATGGCCGGTCCTGGAAAAATATAAAAACATCATCAATAGATATGAGAGGGTTCCTTCACTTCCATCAACATCCCATCTGGATCAGGGAGATAGGAGTGAGCAGATGTTCTCTGTGGAGGTCCCAACCAGCTGGGACTCTTCCCCTCTTCAGTCAAAGGGCCTTTGGTCCTCCTCCCAGATCCCTTCTACATTTACACAGCCTTGTCAGAAGAGCCGCAACCAATGGGGGCTGGGAGGTCCATGCTCTTCACACAACCACAAGCCTAGGCACTGGGTCATCTGACCTCTGATAGACAAGAGGGTCAAAGTTCAGACTTGAAAACCCTTTAGCAGAACAAGAGGTGCTAGCCTTCTGGTGATGTGCAGCACTGGAGGGAGCTTGCAGCGATATTTTCGAATGGAAAGATAAGTATTTTAGTGTTACTCCTTATAAAGTTAACATTTCGCTATAAGTCTGCTGGAAGAAGGACCAACCTAAGAAATCTTCAGTCTGTGTTCTCATATCTGTGCTACTGTAACTAGTTGTTGCACCCTCTAGTGTAGGTAAATTGAGTTAATGTCTGATGGAGTCTGTAATCGGGTCGGGTTACTGCAGGTCAGGTCTTTGGTATCTCCCCCTGGATCTAGAAGCTTGGAGAAGCAGTGGTCAGAGGCCAAGAGGTCCTGATCTGCAGACTTGAGGGAATCTGGCCAATCCCTAGGCAGAGGACCTGGCAGGGTGGCTGGGTCAGCCCTTAATAATTGTGGCGGAGCCTGGCCGGCGGGGTGGGGTCCGGCGTGGTCGGGTGGAAAATGGAGTGCTGAGGTTGTTGTCGTGTAGCCTGGGAGGGGACCCTGGATCTGGGGAGCTCTGCCTTCAAGCTGATGCAAGGAAGTAGGGGAAGCCTAAGAGGGATCTCCATTACCTTTGGGTATTATGCAGAAGGCATCTGGGCTGGCATGGGAGGACCTGATCAGTTGGAGGCCTGAACAGGAATCTTGCTCAGTGCAGCGGGGAGTAAAGGACGGAGTGAGTACCTCAGCACACCCGGGGGCCTACACGGGGAGACACTGCCAGACGTCATGTAAGGAAAGGCCTTCTGTGCACAGGCTAAAACAGGTTCCTTTTCGAGCTCCCAAGAATTGGCCACTGGCTAATGCATCTGCGTGAAACCGCGCGCACACCCGAGCCATTGCGCATTCTTGGGCATGACGGCGCACACGTGCACCTGTGACAGATGTTGGTGCCAACCAGGCTATTTAACCGCTTCCTGGGGGGCGTGTCCGGCCGGCAAGCCTGATGGCCGCTCTTCTGTGAGGCTCCTGCCATCCCCAGCTGTAAACCGGCACACAAGCGGCCTTACTGAAGGCATCTACCCACAAAATTGTGTCCAAGACAACCCGCTCTTTACCGACGATGTCCCGCCGCAGAAAGAATCCGGAGCGCCTGCAGAAACTCAAGGAATTCTTCCCAGCTCACGGCCCTGACTCCAGCCACGATGGCATCGGTCCGTCACAGAGCACACTGCAGCTTCCACGCACAGAGGGAGAAGAGATCCGGGACCGCAGACTGGCTTTCCCTCTTAGCAAAAAAAAAAACACCCCAGTGGTGATCAAATACCACCAAGAGAAAGCTCGATCTGCCTCAAAAAAATGATAAAAATTTAGTTTGGGTACAGTGTTCCATGACCGCGCCATTGTCATTCAAAGTGCGACAACGTTGAAAGCTGAAAATTGGCCTGGGCAGTAAAGGGGGAAAGTGTCCGGTATTGAAGGGGGTTAAACTCAGCCAGACCTCAGGATCACTGCTGCTTTGTCTTTAGCCTTCCCTGCATCCTGTGTTCCTGTTATCCTGTATCCCGATTCCAGTTGCTGACCCGGCTTGTCTGACCACTTTCTGAACTCCGTCTACACCGACCCCGGCTTGTTCTTGACCTCCACTTCTGTCTGCACCGATTGGCTCCTATCCTGGCTTTTACCCAGACCACGCTATTGCCTGCTCCTTTGTACCCGATCTGTCCTGCCGGTATATGACCCTGCTTCCTGGCACGTCTTGTTGTCCTAATGTCTGCTACCAGCGCAAGCCTCACCGGCCCGCTGTCGCCAGTACCAGCCTGCTTCAGTCTGCCATCCTCCAGCTGTCTACCAACTCATCTGCTTCACTGAAGACTACTGATTACCTCTCCTGCCTAGCATGGATACCCACCCTGATACTGGCAAGACCTACAGGCAGACATTCCACTCTGCATTCCTGCACCTTCTGTTCACACTACAAGGGGTCCCGAGTCAGGAGGTGTAAGTGAGGCCACACGAGACCCATCCCCCATTGATTTGGCAGATTGGAGTAAAGCCTGGTCCAGTATTGCAAAGTGCTCCTTTAATACAACCCCTCTGGAGGCAGCCTATAAGGTGCTCCTACGCTGGTATTGGGTCCCAGCCTGCATCGCCAAATTGAACCCATCCTACAATGATAGATGTTTTTCGGGGATGCAACGAACCTCATATCTGCTGGTCCTGTCCCCATCTGGTGGGATACTGGTCAAGGGTCTTTGGATTGTTGTTCACCCTCTTCCATGTACCTATTCACAAAGACGCCAATTTAGCCCTGCTTCACTGCCCGATCCCAGGTCTCTTCTCATAGCAACAGAAGATGCCCACCTATCTTTAGCCAGGGCCTGGAAAAAAAACGGCTGTTTCGTTTGCGAAGGTGAGGAGCATCCTGACAACCCTCACGATCAATGAGATGATAAGTAGTATTCTCCATGGCCCTCACACTAAACTTCTCAAGGTGTGGGGCCCATGGTGGTCTTACTCTCTCCCTACTCTGCATCTGACCAACCAAGACCTGTCTAATTGACCCCCACTCATCTCCCATTGCCTCTCTTACTCCTCCTCTTCCATTGTCTTTTTTCTTATCTTACTATTCTTTCCTATGCTCTTTGGACCCCCCACTTCAAAGTCTAAGATTGACATTCGTACATTTTTGTGGTTTGCTCCACACCTCAGCCCCTGGGCCCTTGGGCTCAGGCACCCTGTGTGGACCCCCAGCCTTGGTCGGAGAGCCCCCTGTTGATCGATAGTACTTCCTTTAAACCAGATTCCATCTGTGTCCTTGTTCATGCTGTTTCGCTCTAAGCCTACTTTTGGAATCTCTTGCCGGGGAATGTTGCATTTGTATTTTTTTTATATTCCAATAACAATATTGTACCAGAGGTGTAAGGGAGGCTTTCCTCATCATTGCAGGCTCTGCTAGCAGGTCTGCGATACGTAGCTCAATGCTGTCCCTGGAAAGTATGCTAAGTCCCAATCCTTTGTCCTGGGGAGTTTTCAGAAGCAGCCAGATGGGCAAGGCAGCCAGGTGAGTTGGTATCAGAACTACCATGGAGTCACTCTACTCCTGCATACAGTTTGAAACTTTGTGCTACTTCACCAAAGGGGACTCCTGGTTCATAAAGAACTTTGTCACCGATCCATAGAGACTGCGATAATTCCGGAGGGAGTACAGTCCAGGATCTTCATCTTTTTTCGTACATAGAAAAGGAAGTTTGTTCTCATCTGATGTTCTTCAAGTCAAGTTGGGCATCCCATAATCCCTATACCCTATCTAAGCCTTTCCCCCAATAAAACAACAAAAACAAGCCCATGGACTGATTTCAAGTTGGAAATGATTGTTGCCTGTCTGTGCATGAATAGGGGGACTCAGTATCCTGTGATTACATAGTAATGAAACAACCGAATACCGCCAGCTGAACCCCAGGACGGGTATCAGTACAAAGGAGTGCCCTTTGTCAACCTACTATTGGCTGATGTCACTCAGCTCCCACCCTACTCTGGACCAATCAGTGTTACCCCCTTATCCCAATGAGACATTTAATAAAGTTTTATGGTAACATTTCGCTATAAGTCTGCTGGAAGAAGAGGGACCAACCTAAGAAAGGTTCAATCTGTGTTCTCATATCTGTGCTACTGTAACTAGGAGTGACACCCAACCTAATACTGCCAGCTGAACCCCAGGACGGGTATCAGCACAGGGAGGGGACCATTATCAACCTATTATTGGCTGATATCACTCAGCTCCCGCCCTACTCTGGACCAATCAGTGAGCAGTAACAGAGCAGAGATAAGAGAAGAATATATTATGGGTCACCTGTGCTGATCTCTGTAGGAGTGTCCTCCTCTATGAATGTCCTCCTCATTCCAGCCTCCTCTGTATATTGCTGATCATCCCTCACATCCGTCTCTTCTACTTCACCCTCAGCTTTCATGTTCATCAGATCTTCACCCTAAACCAACAGAATGGCAGAAAATAAAGAGACGAGACAATGACGAGTGACTAACCAGGTCTCATCCCGCCCTCGACTCACTATAGTCGGTTATTATCCAACTATTACCAGGGGAGGGACACGACTATGGGCAGGACCCCAAGTCGACCGTCATAATCCAACCCACAGTGAGGATCAATGT
>BLSH010217063.1:15592-28710 GCA_018402905.1 Glandirana rugosa | reverse complement strand
TACACCGTTGTGATTAATGGCCCTCCTGTCTCATCATCAGTCATACCCTTCTTTTTTCGACCTACCCCTTTATGTCCAGGTGGACGTGAGACAGTCCCCGAGCCAAACATCTACGGCAAAACAAACATTGAATCTATTTACAACACAAATAACACTTTCCCGTAAATAAAATTATTCATAAATAACCAGATGTCCCTTTGGAACTATCTAGTGTACTGGTTACTCCTACCTCCTCTTGGTTTCAGTGTACTGACTCTCCTATGATTTGGAGTGGGACCTCTAGTAGATGGACGACTGGCCTCTCCACTCCTCCTAAGACCCTCCAGTGTACAAACCGAGCCCCTGACAGAGTGCAGGTGGACCTGTATTTCCCCATCCAGCTTTTTTCTTCCCATACTGACTACTACTCTGTCCTCCCGGTAATTAGTGTTGCCACATCCTCCCTTGATGGCTGATTAAGGTAGTAATTAAAATCACTTGGTGCCTCATCTGCATTAAATCAGCCTCAGAACAACCTGTGTAATTCATATGTGTCCTGGATTAAAGGGATGATGTGGCAACCCTACCCATAATATCTTCCCTCTACCACTCTTTCCACCATAGTGTCTTCTCTCCCTAAACTCTCATTCCTGTACCCATCTTCTCCTCCCCCTAAATACGCCCCTTCCTAACCAATGACACCTCAAAGTAACAAATTCACTTCCAGCTTATCTCTCGTCTTGACTACTGCAACTCCCTTCCACTGGCCGACCTCTACAGAGGACATCTCCCCTTCAGTCTATCATGAATGCTGCTATCAAACTTATCCACCTTACCAACCACTCAGTGTCCCCCACCCCTCTCTGCCAATCCCTCCACTGGTCTCCATTCAGTGTCCTCCACCCCTCTCTGCCAATCCCTCCACTGGTCTCCATTCAGTGTCCTCCACCCCTCTCTGCCAATCCCTCCACTGGTCTCCATTCAGTGTCCTCCACCCCTCTATGCCAATCCCTCTTCTGGTCTCCATTCAGTGTCCTCCACCCCTCTCTGCCAATCCCTCCACTGGTCTCCATTCAGTGTCCTCCACCCCTCTCTGCCAATCCCTCCACTGTCTTCCATTCAGTGTCCTCCACCCCTCTCTGCCAATCCCTCCACTGGCCTCCATTCAGTGTCCTCCACCCCTCTCTGCCAATCCCTCCACTGAGTTCCATCCCTCTACTGGCCCCACCTAATAAATACAATTTAAATTACTAACAACATACAAAGTCATCCATACTTCTACCCTGAGCTACATCAGTATCCTTATCTCAATATACCACCCAAACCGTCCTCTCCGCACCTCCCGCTCATCCCATTATTATTATCTCCTCCTCTTGTGCTCACCTCCGGGACTTCTCCAGAGCCTCCCCAATCCTCTAGAACTCCCAACCCCAATCTGTGTAAATAGAAAATAAGATCTCATTACCTCCTCTGCTACCACTACCAGCAACGTCTCCTCTGTACTTCCTCCCGCCTCACCTCTCACCTGGAATTTCCTATTTATACCTGACATCACTTCCTGTCTGTACTGACATCACTTCCTGTCTTCCATAGAGACTTCCTGTCTGGGTAAAAGTGAGATCACCATCTTGTGGAGTACATTGGAACTGCAGCCCTGAGAATCGTCTTGTAGTATGAACACGACCTTGTGCTGTTTTATGTATTATTATTATTATTATTATACACGATTTATATAGCGCCAACAGTTTACGCAGTGCTTTACAAGCTAAAGGGGGGACATCACAATTACAATAAAGTTCAATACAGAAGGGACAGGAGGGCCCGGCTCGTAGAGCTTACATTCTAAAGGGAGGGGGGTGGTGGTACAAACGGTAATAGCTGCAGGGGATGGGTTGATGGGGGTGGCTCAGGTACAGTTCTTAGGTGGGTGAGGCTTCCCTGAATAAATTAGTTTTCAGGGATCTCCTAAAGGCGGATAGGGTAGGGGCTGATCGGACTTACCGGGGCAGAGAGTTCCAGAGGACGGGAGAGGCTCTGGAGAAGGCCTGCAGGCGAGCATGGGAGGAGGTAATAAGGGAGATAGAGAGCAGGAGGTCCTGGGAGGACGATTTGGGCGATATCTGCAGATGAGGTTGGCAATGTAGCTGGGGACGATGTGGTGGATGGCCTTGTATGTTGTGGTTAGTATTTAGAATTTTATACGGTGGGGAAGGGGAACCCAGTGAAGGGATTGGCAGAGCGGGGCAGCAGTCATGGATCGGTCAGTGAGGTGTTTTAGTCTGGCAGCAGCATTCATAATAGACTGAAGGGGGGGGGGGGGGTAACCTGTTTAAGGGTCGGCCATTAAGGAGAGAGTTGCAGTAGTCAAGGTGGGAAATAACCAAGGAGTGAATACTTTTTTTGTGGTGTCGTTAGTCAGGAAGGGTCGAATTCTGGAGATGTTGTAGAGGTTAAGGCAGCAAGATTTAGCCAGTGATTGGATGTGGGGGGCTGAAGGAGAGGTTACAGTCTAGGATTACACCCAGCACCCTGGCATGTGTGGAGGGACCAATGGTTGTGCTATTGATCTTAATAGTAAAGTCATGGGGGGTGGGGGGGACCGGCAAGGAGAAAATATTACAAGCTCACTTTCAGAAAGATTGAGTTTGAGGAAGTGGCGTGACATCCAGTAAGTCTGTGATCCGGGAGGAGATCGAGGGGGTGAGTTGAGGAGTGGAGAGATAGATCTGGGTGTCGTCGGCGTAGAGGTGGTATTGGAAGCCATGGGAGGTTATCAGCTGGCCCAGGGAAGAGGTATAGAGAGAGAATAGGACGGGCCCAAGGACAGAGTCTTGCGCTACCCCAATAGAAAGAGGAAGAGGAGTGGAGGAGATGGAGTTGTAAGTGACACTGAAAGTGCACTGAGATAGGTAGGAGAAGAACCAGGATAAAGCAGAATCACGGAGGTCAAGGGAGTGGAGTTTGCTGAGGAGGAGCGGGTGGTCGACTGTGTCAAAAGCAGCAGAGAGGTCTAAGAGTATGAGTATGGAGTATTGGCCATTGGTTTTAGAAGTTAGTAGGTCGTTGGTGAGTTTCAGTAGGGCAGTTTCAGTGGATTGTTGAGGGCGGAAGGGGGTCGAGAAGGTTGTTGTCAGTGAGGTAGCAACTCATTCGATCGTAGACAAGGCGCTCAATGAGTTTGGAGGCAAACGGGAGCAGGGAGATGGGTCTCAAGTTATTCAAACAGGTGGGGTCAAGTCAGGGTTTTAAAGTATGGGGGTAACCAGTGCATGTTTGAGTGGGGAGGGAAAGGTGCCAGAGGAGAGGGAGAGGTTGGAGATGTGGAAAGGTGGCCGCAGTAATTGTGAGGGGACAGGCTCCAGGGGCAGGTGGTGAGGTGGGCTACGGAGAGGAATTAATCAACTTCCTCGGTGGTAACAGGGCAGAAAGAGGAGAGTGTTGAGTGCGGTGTTGGATCTGATGTGTTGGATAGGGGAGGAAGTTGGATGTTGGATATCTCCTTGCGAATTGTGTCGATTTTGCTTTTGAAATGGTTGGCAATTTCTTGAGCGGTAAGCAAGTTGGTAGGTGAGGGGAGAAGTAAGGAATTAAGGGTAGAAAAGAGTTGACGAGGTTTGGGTGAGAGGGTTTGGATGAGAGTGTTGTAGTAGGTTTGTTTAGCAGTGTGGAGGCGGGAGTTGTATTTGAGAAGGGCAGATATGTAGAGGGTAAAGTCTTGCAAGGATTTAGATTTACGCCACGCTCAATCAAGAGCATGGCTCCGTCTCTTGAGACTTCTGGTGCCATCTGTTTGCCAGGGTGGAGGCAGATGAGGCCTGGTTCTGCGTGTAGAAAGGGGAGCAAGTGCATCTAGGGAAGAGGACAGCGTGTTGTTGTAGATGGTAGTGGTTTGGTCTGGGCAGGACAGGGGTGCGATTTTGTCGTAGAGCCCATCAGTAGCAGAATGAAGGAGGGAAGGGTTGAGGTGGCAAAGGTTCCTGAGGGTAGTGGTTTGCAGGTTGGGCGCATGGGAGGTAGGAGACAGGGAGAGGGTGAAACGGATAAGGTTGTGATCAGAGAGAGGAAAGGGGGTGTTAGATAGGTTGTAGCAATGGGAGAATACAAGGTTAAGGGTGTTGCCGTTGGAGTGAGTGGTGGCTTGTGTCCATTGCGTTAGGTTAACAGAGGAGGTTAGGTTGAGTAGTTGAGAAGTGATTGCAGTATTAATGTTGATTGGAATGTTAAAGTCACCTAGGATGATGGTAGGTATATCAGAGGATAGAAAATAGGGTAGCCATGTGGAAAAGTCATCCAGAAAGTGTGTCCAGGAGGCCGATAAATGACTGCGACCCTCAGACAAGCTGGAGAGAAAAGACGAATGCAGTGCACTTCGAAAGAGCAGGGGGAAAGCGAGGGAGGTGAGGGAAGAACCTGGTAGGTGCATTGTGGGGAGAGGAGAAGTCCAACGCCACCTCGTTTTCATCCACTGGGTCTGGGTGAGTGAGTCCAGAGGAGGCCAATGTGGGACAGGGCAGCTGGAGAGGTAGCATCGGATTCTTGGAGCCAGGTTTCAGTAATAGCAAATAGATTAAGGGAGTTAGAGAGGAAAAGGTCAATGACAGAGGCTAGTTTGTTGAAAACGGAGCGGGCATTCCAGGGGGCACACGTAATGGGGGAGCTGACTGGTGGAATCCGGGGAATTGGGATGAGAATGTGGGGGTTACGACTATTGTTGGAGGAGGTAGACAGCCAATTTTGGGGGTTGGAATAGGGTGTTGGAGGATCGGGGTTTAAGATCTTGAGATCCTGAGAGTGAATAACATTGATTAGACATGTGTATGCCAGAAATTTTTCATTTAGTTCTGGATGCATTCGTTCACTGAAGAATTTTGTTTCAACATATGCGTTATGTTGATTCGATTCGTTTTTTGAATTCGTTTCTTATATTCGTTGGTCCCGGTGGATTCGAAAATGTTTGCATCTTTTCCAGAAGATTGCTATATATTGAATACATTATCGAATGAGGCGGATTTGAATCAGAAGGATCCAATGTTTTTGGATGCTAGTCAAACCCACCAAAAGAAATGGCATGAGCTGATTGGACTATATCATGTCCATCGGAATTAACGAACGGAACGAAAAATCCGAATTTGAATTATCAAAGGAATTTGAACATTGAATTAATTTCCCCATGGTCCCAAACTACCATCATATCATGTGACATCATCCGAATGAAACAAATGCATTCATTGATTTCGTTTTTCAATGCATGTTTCAGTTTCGTTCTGCATTCGCTGACATTCCTTACTATGTGTACTCGGAGATTCGGATGCATCCGAAGCTCCAAAAATGCCATTTTCATCCAAAAATTGAATCATAACGACATTAAACGCACATGTCTAACATCGATTATCTTGTTACAACGGCATCTGAAAGTCAGTGGGATATATTAGACAGAAAGTAAACATGTTGTCCCCGCTCATACATATAGTCACGCATGGCAGGTTGCGGTCCTTTACAGATCTTAGGGCTGCATACGCTCTACCACAGTGGATGTCCTCCCGATACTGTCAGCTTCAACATGCGCATAATAGTTTCCACCTTCTCTCACCCTGGAATCTGACCCAGTAGAGGGTCTACTCATTGCTAAGATAATAGATAAGCCACCGTCTTCCCTTGGCTCCCACAAAAATCCTAGAAAGAACCTTTGGTAAATGGCAGGTAGACCACCCTGGTTTAACAGAAGAGGATTTGGAGGATTGTCTGTCCTCCTTTGCCACAAATATATCAGCCAGAGACCGTTTCCTCCAGTAAAAGTTCCTACATAGGGCCTACTTCACCCCAAAGCGACTAACGGCGATTAACCCCGGGGCTCCAGTATCTTGCCCTAGGTGCGGTTCATCGGCTGCCTCCTTACTACACATGGTTTGGTCTTGCCCGCTGCTTGATACATTTTGGGCAGGGGTTCGGGCTACCGATTTGACCCTTGAGTCGGATCCCAAGACTATGCTCCTAAATATTTTTGATGCTCAGGGCATGGGCAAGTATACCAAGTTGTTTTTGGGCTACGCTACCTTCTATGCTTAGAGGGAGATATTTCTTCGATGGAAGGATGCTTTGCCACCCACAATATCTCAATGGCGCTCAGTTTTGAACCCTGTCCTACCATGACCTACCTCAATCGGAACTGTCCAAAGAAATTTGATAAAATATGGCCGGGCTGGATAGATGCTTGGGGTTCCATGGATGTGGACGTGCCTTCACATGATCATGATGCTGTGTCTTGTATCTCATTTAACCTAATATGCCCATCTCTATATATTCCTTTGAGACCCTTGGACCCGGCTGGCCCCTGTGTCTCCCCCCCCTCCCATCTGCAGGGAGCTGCAGATCGGTCAGTGTGCCCATGCTGACCCATGTCCACAGCCAAAAGTTCCTTCAATGGGCATGTGAGCATCAGGACTGGACCATGGAAAAATGGAGGAAGGTGGCCTGGACTGATGAATCACATTTTTCTTTGGCATCATGTGGATGGCCGGGTATGTGTGAGTCACTTACCTGGGGAAGAGATGGCACCAGGATGTAGTATGGGAAGAATGCAAGACGGTGGAGGCAGTGTGATGCTTTGGGCAATGTTCTGCTGGGAAACCTTGGGTCCTGCCATTCACGTGGATGCTACTTTGACTCATACCACTTACCTAAACATTGCTGCTGACCAAGTACACCCCTTTATAGAAGTAATATTCCCTGATGGGAGTGGCCTCTTTCAGCGGGATAATGCGCCATGCCACACTGCATAAGTAGTTCAAGAATGGTTTGAGGAACAAATCAATGGGTTTGAGGTGTTAACTTGGCCTCCACATTCTCCAGATCTCAATCCAATATAGCATCTGTGAGATGTGCTGAAAAAACAAGTCCGATCCATGGAGGCCCACATCACAACTTACAGAAGTTAAAGGATATCCTACTTGACTGTTCACCGCGGCAAGAGAGGTAAAATAGATACAGTCTTGAGCAGAACTTCCCAGATATCCTCAGCTGGCACTAAACCTGGGTAGAGGTCTCCACACCCAAAGGTGTTTCAGGACCTGTGTCATAGGTGGTGAACACCAGATATGTACCTCCTGGTTCAACATAAACCTGGCCAGGTTTGTCTCCAGGTCTTATTAAGCCTTTCCTCCCATAAAACTCCTTCCTCGTTTCCTCTGCAGTATTGAGATGGAGGGAACACTAGTGATCGTGAAAACTTTCAACCGCCCCACACGGATGTGGTACTCTGACCGGATCAAACTCTTGGCGTGTCTCTCCCTAAACTCTTACAGATTGTCTGCATCATTTGTCTGAAGGACCGGTTTGCCATCCTGCTAGACAGTTGCTGGCTTTAATGGTTTGGCTAATGAAGTTATGAGAGATAGAGGCATCTCTGAATCAAGGATTTCCGTGATGCTAAAACTAGGTAGTCTAGCTTTCCATAAGGTCTACCATCACGTATGAAAGGCATAGTGTGAGGCAAGGAAGTTTTACCCAAGGAAATTGTCTGTGGGTCGAATCCTGGCCTTTTTGTAAAAGGGTCTTGGCCAACCTTAGCACCATCAATGGTCAGCTGTCTACGTATGTGATAAGGTTCCAGAGACCACTGGCTTTCCATAAGGTCTACATCACATATGAAAGGCATAGTGTGAGGCAAGGAAGTTTTACCCAAGGAAATTGTCTGTGGGTCGAATCCTGGCCTTTTTTTCAAATGGGTCTTGGCCAGCCTTCAACCCTTAGCACCATCAAGGGTCAGCTGTCTATGTATGTGATAAGGTTCCAGAGACCACTGGCTTTCCATAAGGTCTACCATCACGTATGAAAGACATAGTGTGAGGCAAGGAAGTTTTACCCAAGGAAATTGTCTGTGGGGCGAATCCTGGGCTTGATCAAAGAATAGAACGCCAGTGGTCTCTGGAACCTTATCACATACGTAAACAGCTGACCCTTGATGGTGCTAAGGGTTGAAGGCTGGCCAAGACCCATTTACAAAAAGTAAATGTCTTGGCCAGCCTTCAATCCTTAACACCATCAAGGGTCAGCTGTCTACGTATGTGATAAGGTTCCAGAGACCACTGGCTTTCCATTCTTTAATCAAAGCTCTTTGTTCGGGATACTTTCCATGTGACTTTCCTCGTTCCGTCCTCTAAGTCCATAAGATTTCATTTTGGTTCCCTTGGCACTTCAAAAAACATCTTTTAAACTTGCCAGGGATTATCCTTCTTCCACTCTTAGGGCTCATTCACGCTTTGACGTCAACAATGCCCATTGCTTTAACACGCTCTTTGATGTGTTTTTTGGTGCTTCGGTGATGCTTTAATGAAGCTTGCCAAATGCCCTGTGTATTTGTTTTAAAAGGGCCCAGTAGAACCCTGGCTCAGTAGTACCCCTAGCAGATCTCCAGCTTATTAGTACCCCTGTTCAGCATTGTTACTCTCGTTCAGCAGATCCCCAGGTTGGTACTACCCTTGTTTAGCAGATCCCCTGCTTTGTAGTACCCCCAGCTTTATTGATGCCCCACTCAGTAATAACCCCCAGCTCTGTCGATCCCCCATTCAGTAATAACCCCCAGCTCTGCAGATCCCCCACTTAGTTTTACCTACAGCTCTGCTGATCTCCCACTTAGACTCCTTTCACACTGCAGCCGCCCGAGCATTAGTGGTAAAGCGCCGCTCGTTTTAGCGGCACTTTCCCTGCTGTTATAGCGGCGCTGCTATTCTGGCAGTAGCGGGGAGCTTTTATCTCCCAAGAAGGGGTTAAACCCCCCCAAAAAGGGGTTAAAAGCGCCCGTGCTGCGGCACTTCCGAAACACTTTGCAGGTGGTGCCCATGCATTCCAATGGGCAGGGGCTGTTCGTGATCGGTGTATACAAACCACCCCAAAGATGCTGTTGCAGGACTTTTTGGAATGTCCTGTAAGCGCACCGCCCCAGTGTGAAATCACTTAGGCTTTCACACTGGGCGGTACGCTTGCAGGACGTTCCAAAAAGTCCTGCAAGCAGCATGTAAATATCCCTTGTGATAGTAATATATGGTGACAGGTACTCTTTATGGAGGGATCCAGGGTCTAAAATACCCCCCATCCCTCCTTTACACTTCACAATATTCAGATCGCCAAAAACGGCGATTCTGAATACTGTCATTTTTTTTTTTTAAACCGGCACCGTTAGCCGCCAAGTAAACCGGAAGTGACGTGACGTCGCTTCTGGAATTTGACGAAGGAGACCTGATCGGAGCCGATTCCGGCTTCCTTCAGGTCTCCTCTTAGCCGGCGGACGTGCCAAGATCAAGAACCTGTTGTCCTGTGATCACTTAATGCTGGGAGTCCTGTTCATTAAGGAAATTGTGGACCAGCTATAACAGAGGCTAAATGGCTTTTAGTGTATGCCTATTGCATAGAGATTACTGAAAATTTTCTTCAGCTAGTTAAAGATAGATAACATTTGAATGTCTGTATAGATTTATAGTACTCTCTATGCCCTGTATTGTTTTATCTGTGAATGTAAATAGTTTGTATACACAGCAATCTTGTTCAGATAAAGCATATTAATAAATACAGCAATGGGCTGTTTCCTTGGGCTTACTGATAGAATCACAGAGCTGAAAGAAAATGCTAAATATCTTGTGGTTGGAGGTAGTGATGGTGATGTGGGTGGAAGTGGTGATGGGGATGTGGTTGGAGGTGGTGATGATGATGTGGTTGGAGGTTGTGATGTGGTTGAAGGTGGTGATGTGGTTGAAGGTGGTGTGGTTGGAGGTGGTGATGTTGTTGGAGGTTATGATGGTGACGTGGTTGGAGGTTATGATGGTGACATGGTTGGAGGTGATGATGTGGTTGGCAGTGGTGATGTTGTTGGAGGTGGTGATGTGGTTGGAGGTTATGAGGGTGACGTGGTTGGAGGTGGTGATATGGTTGGCAGTGGTGATGTTGTTGGAGGTGGTGATGGTGATGTGGTTGGAGGTGGTGATGTGGTTGGAGGTGGTGATGTGGTTGGGGGTGGTGATGGTGATGTGGTTGGAGGTGGTGATGGTGATGTGGTTGGAGGTGGTGATGGTGATGTTGTTGGAGGTGGTGATGTGGTTGGAGGTTATGATGGTGATGAGGTTGGAGGTGGTGATGGTGCGGAGGAGGAATCACGGGTGGAATGATAGATTGGTCTATGAACTGATGGACTTATCATTGGAGTCTACTACAGACATCCTAAGATTTATGAGAAGGAGGAGAGTCGGCTGTTCCAACAACTACAAGCCGGTAAAACCAAACTACTAAGACACAAGATTAGGATTATATTTGCATTTTATATCAGGTAAATATCTAATGTTACATCTAGAAATATCACATTTTCCACTTTCAGCCAGCAGGTGGCGCTCTCCAATCAAATGAAGCTGCCTGTGCAGGCCGATGACTACAGCACATAAACTGTCAGTCTTGTAATGTAGTCTGATCTCCCCTTCTCTCTCACCAGGATGTCTTCCTATGAAGTTTCTGATGAAGAGCAGGGGAGATCAGACTACACAGCTAGAGGGACCCAACCAGCAGTGATATTCCCTTCTCTCAGAGGAAGGCAGATAGAATTTTATGAGGAAAAATAACCTTACTAAAGGCTTCAAAGAGTTTCTTCCATGATAAAGATCAGAGGAGCACTCAGCCACATGTTTTTTGAGGTGTAGATCAAGGTGAGCTTCTTCCCAGTGTGAGATCTCTGATGTACGGCAAAATATGATCCCTATAGAAGACATTTCCCACACTCAGGACACTAATACACCTGGAGGGTGATGTGGGTTCTCAGATGTTTGAGAAGATGGGGCTTCTGTGAAAAACATTTCCCATACTCAGGGCAGGAATACAGTATTTCCCATGTGTAGCATATCTGATGTTCAGTAAGATTGGACTTTCATGAAGGGAATGCTCTACACTTAGAAGTTACAGTATCCATCTACTCACCTGTGTGAGACCTACAGTGTTTGTTGAAATTGCACTTGCGAGAAAAACTTTTCCCGCACTCAGGGCAGGAATACGGCTTCTCCCCCGTGTGAGATCTTTGATGTATAACAAGGGCTGATTTATGTAAAAAACATTTTCCGCACTCAGCACAGGAATGTGGCTTTTCACCCGTGTGAGTTCCCTGATGTATTTTAAGATGGGAATTCTGTGCAAAACATTTCCCGCACTCAAGGCAGGAAAACGCCTTCTCACCCGTGTGAGTTGTTCGGTGGTGTAGAAGGCCTGCTTTCTGCGAAAAACATTTTCCACACTCAGGACAGGGATAAGGCTTTTCACCCGTGTGAGTCCTCTGATGCGCATCAAGATGGTGCTTCTGTGTAAAACACTTCCCGCACTCAGAACAGGTATAGGTCTTCTCACCCGTGTGAATTCTTTGATGATTTACAAGCCCTTTTTTTAATCTAAAACATTTTCCACACTCAGAACAGGAATGCGGTTTCTCACCCGTGTGAGACCTCAAATGGTTGTTAAGATGGGGTTTGAGGGCAAAGCTTTTCCCGCACTCAGGGCAAGGATACGGCTTCTCCCCTGTGTGAGATCTTTGATGTGCAAGCAGATGTTTTCCCTGTGAAAAACATTTCCCGCACTCAAGGCAGGAATACGCCTTCTCACCCGTGTGACTTCTTTTATGTGTTACAAGGACCGATTTCTCTGTAAAACATTTTCCGCACTCAGGACAGGAATACGGCTTTTCACCCGTGTGATATCTCTGATGTGAAATAAGATGGATCTTCTGTGAAAAAGATTTCCCGCACTCAGAGCAGGGAAATGCCCTCTCACCCGTGTGAGTTCTTTGATGTTTGGCAAGGTTCGATTTTATCGCAAAGCATTTTCCACACTCAGAACAGCAATACGGCTTCTCCCCCGTGTGAGTTCTTTGATGTAAAACGAAGTCATATCGGCGTGGAAAACTCTTCCCGCACTCGGAGCAGACGTGTTTCTTCTCTCCCGTGTTGGATGTCTGATGTTCAGAAGGATGGGACTTCTGTGACAAACATCTCCTGGATTCCTCCACATGATCTCCTGTGATGTCCTCATCTTCCATTCTACAACCTGGAGATAAAGTGAGACGATCCTTTGAGGGTTTCTCCATGGCCGGTCCTGGAAAAATATAAAAACATCATCAATAGATATGAGAGGGTTCCTTCACTTCCATCAACATCCCATCTGGATCAGGGAGATAGGAGTGAGCAGATGTTCTCTGTGGAGGTCCCAACCAGCTGGGACTCTTCCCCTCTTCAGTCAAAGGGCCTTTGGTCCTCCTCCCAGATCCCTTCTACATTTACACAGCCTTGTCAGAAGAGCCGCAACCAATGGGGGCTGGGAGGTCCATGCTCTTTACACAACCACAAGCCTAGGCACTGGGTCATGTGACCTCTGATAGACAAGAGGGTCAAAGTTCAGACTTGAAGACCCTTTACCATACAACAAGTGTTTCCCAGTGTATGACCCTGGCTTACTCCTGACCCCAGTTTACTCCTGACCCCGGCTTACTCCTGACCCCGGCTTACTCATGACCCCGGCTTACTCATGACCTTGCTTGCTGATCTTCCGTGTGTGACTACTGGCCTGGCTCCTGACCCTTGCTTCCCGCTCTCCCTTCTGTTAAGGGTACATCTGAGGGAGTCCTGCCCAGCAATGCAACCTGCAGACATCTCATCACTTCACAGCGGGCAACCCATGCTTCTTTGGGCATAGCACACCCTGTCGCCACCTTCAAGGGTGCCCTGCACTCAGCCGCTAGGGAAGCCCTCTCAGCACTTCGGCCTGTGACCACGTAGGTGACAGCATCATCCAGTCAGTACGGCAGAGGCCGACAGGCCTAGTCAGAAGAGCGATGACAGGGAAATTGTATATTTCAGATTTCCTTATCACTGTTGGCTCACAATACCGAATAATACATTTTAAACCTGGCTAAGTGGCCATACAGGACAAAGTCTGACTCATACCAAAGGAATGTCATTGTAAACTGACCGTTATGGAAGAGCCAGCCCACTAATCCCTATCAGGAATGTTCCATTTTCCTTAGAAGGTCACTTTGCTCCGGTGGGGGTGGGTTGGCCATTCCTTACACACAAGTCCTATATTACCACAGCCAAAACTTGAAAGATGCCGCGCCCCAACGC
>BLSH010217049.1:40672-67133 GCA_018402905.1 Glandirana rugosa | reverse complement strand
AGAGACTGCAGAAATGATACAGGAGATGGTCAGAGACTGCAGGCATGATACAAGAGATGGTCAGAGACTGCAGACATGGCACAGGGGATGGTCAGAGACTGCAGGCATGATACAAGAGATGGTCAGAGACTGAAGACATGGTACAGGAGATGGTCAGAGACTGCAGACATGATACAAGAGATGGTCAGAGACTGCAGACATGATACAGGAGATGGTCAGAGACTGCGGAAATGATACAGGAGATGGTCAGGGACTGCAGAAAGGATACAGGAGATAGTCAGAGACTGCAGGCATGATACAAGAGATGTTCAGAGACTGCAGACATGGTACATGAGATGTTCAGAGACTGCAGACATGATACAAGAGATGGTCAGAGACTGCAGGCATGATACAAGAGATGGTCAGAGACTGCAGAAATGATACAGGAGATGGTCAGGGACTGCAGAAATGATACAGGAGATGGTCAGAGACTGCAGGCATGATACAAGAGATGGTCAGACTGCAGAAATGATACAAGAGATGGTCAGAGACTGTAGACATGATACAAGAGATGGTCAGAGACTGCAGGCATGATACAAGAGATGGTCAGAGACTGCAGGCATGATACAAGAGATGGTCAGAGACTGCAAACATGATACAAGAGATGGTCAGATACTGCAGAAATGATACTGCTGATGGTCAGAGACTGATCAGTGCCACATCATCAGTGCCACCTAATTAGTGCCACCTCATCAGTGCATACCAGTAATGCCTCATCAGTGCCACTTCATCAGTACCATCAGTGCCTACCAGTGCCACCTTGTCAGTGCCTACCAGTGCCGTCTCATAGGTGCCACCTCATCAGTGCCTACCAGTGCCATCTCATCAGTGCCACCTCATTAGTGCCCATCAGTGCCACCTCATCAGTGCATACCAGGGTCACCTCTTCAGTGCCAGCACATCAGTGTCTACCAGTGCCACCTCATCAGTGCATACCAGTGCCATCTCATCATTGCCAGCACATCAGTGCCACCTCATCAGTGCATACCAGTGCCATTTCATCATTGCCAGCACATCAGTGCCACCTCATCAGTGCATACCAGTGGCATCTCATCAGTGCATACCAGTGCCATCTCATCATTGCCAGCACATCTGTGCCACCTCATCAGTGCCAGCACATCAGTGCAGTCTATCAGTGCCAGCACATCAATGCCACCTCATCAGTGCCAGCACATCAATGCCACCTCATCAGTGCCAGCACATCAGTGCATTCTATTAGTGCCACCTAATGAGTACCCATGTGTGAAAAATGTGAGATTGTGAGATCAGAAACTCACCTCCTCATTGTGGCCATTACACTCTGTCCATTCATTTTTAAGGCAATCCCGCCCCTCCTGTGGACTATATCTCCCATAATTCTTTGCAGTACAGAAGGGAGGGGGAGGGAGGAACACTGTGCTCTGTTTCCCTCCCCTAACCTCTGTACTGCAGGGAGAGTGCAGGGAGGAGGGAGGAGGGAGTAGACATAGGAGGAGAGGGGCGGGACGCTGGGAAAGAGCAGAGCATACAAGTGTCTTTATGACAGAAGCAGGGGGCGGGCAGCTTCCCGGAGGGCGGCGGCCGTGAGATGAGAAGAGCCGCTCTATTCAGTGAATGAAATTCAGAGGAGGAGCGGCTTCAGCCTGTGTGCTGCTTGTAGCATCGCCGCCGCTCCTCCTCTGAATTTCATTAGCTGAATAGAGCGGCTCTTCTTATTTCACGGCCACCGCCCTCCGGGAAGCTGCTCGGCAGGGATCAGCACTAAGAACATGGAGAGGAGAGAACTCATACAGTTTGGCGCCCCCCAACCCGCGGCGCCTGGGTGCAGTGCACCCCGGGCACCCGCCCAGGATCGGCCCTGCCACAGATGTTAAATGATATTCTGATCTGGGGACTGGGATGGCCATTCCAGAACATTGTACTTGTTCCTCTGCATAAATGCCAGAGTAGATTTTAAGCAGTGTTTTGGGTCATTGTCTTGTTGAAATATACAGCCCCCGTGTAACTTCAACTTCAAATCTGCTGATATTGAGTGGAATCCATGCGACCCAGATTCCCAGTACCGGCACTGGCCACACAGCCCCACAGCATGATGGAACCTCCACCAAATTTTACTGTGGGTAGCAAGTGTTTTTCTTGGAACGTTGTGTTCTTTTGCCTCCATGCATAACGCCCCTTGTTATGATCAATTAACTCAATCTTTGTTTCATCAGTTCACAGCACCTTATTGCAAAATGAAGCTGGCTTGTCCAAATGTGCATTTGCATACCTCAAGTGACTTCGTTTTTGTGGTGTGTGTGCAGAAAAGGTTTCTTTCTCATCACTCTCCCATACAGTTTCTACCTGTGCAAAGTGCGCTGAATTGTTGAACAATGCACAGTGACACCATCTGCAGCAAGTTGATGTAGGTCTTTGGAGGTGGTCTGTGGGCTGTTTTTGACCGTTCTCACCATCCTTTGCCTCTCCAATATTTTATGTGGCCTGTCACTTCTGGCCTTAACAAGAACTGTGCCTGTGGTCTTCCATTTCCTCATTATGTTACTATGTCAAAATTGGAATTCATTCTATTCGAAATGAGGAAGATTGTTTTATATTATACCAATAAAATTATACCTCATTCGAATAATTTCTATCGGATTTGAAAAATGTCTATCAGATTCGAAAAATTTCTACTGGATTCGAAAAAAAAAAAAAAAAAATAATTTTGGAAAATTGTTATACATTATATTCTTTCTGTTTTATTATACAGTATTCTTTTCTATTGTTTTACTATTTTATTTTCTATTCTATTGTATTCTCTTATGTTCTATTCTATTCTAATGAAATTTGAATGAGTTTATATATATATATATATATATATATTCTATTTTCCTATTCTATTCTTTTTTTACAAATCTGGTAGAAATTTTTCGAATCCAAGAGAAGAATTTTTTCTAATGCGGTAGAATTTTTTTGAATGCGGTCGATTTTTTTTCGAATTTGGCCGAATTTTTTCGAATTCGGCCGAATTTTTTCAAATTCAATTACGAAACAAAACGAATCCTGCAAATGAACGTAACAAATGCAACAAATTTAACTAAACAATTTTAGTTAAATAACGAATCAAAATGAAACTAAACTAAACAATTTTTTTCATCCTGCACATGTCTAACTGGGGCAATATTTAGATTAAAGTATTCAGAAACCTGTCTTGAAATTACCACTCAAGTATTTGAATTCGGTTAAAGATTGTAATGTTCTATTCTATTCTTTTCTAATGAAATTTGAATGATTTTATATATATATATATATATATATTCTATTTTCCTATTCTATTCTTTTTTTACAAATCTGGTAGAAATTTTTCGAATCCAAGAGAACATTTTCAAATGCGGAAGAATTTTTTCTAATGCGGTAGAATTTTTTTGAATGCGGTCGATTTTTTTTCGAATTTGGCCGAATTTTTTCGAATTCGGCCGAATTTTTTCAAATTCAATTACGAAACAAAACGAATCCTGCAAATGAACGTAACAAATGCAACAAATTTAACTAAACAATTTTAGTTAAATAACGAATCAAAACGAAACTAAACTAAACAATTTTTTTCATCCTGCACATGTCTAACTGGGGCAATATTTAGATTAAAGTATTCAGAAACCTGTCTTGAAATTACCACTCAAGTATTTGAATTCGGTTAAAGATTGTAATGGCAAATCCAAACTAGCTGTATTCTGCATCTCCGAGTCTATATCAAATGATAGGGATTTTGTACAGTTCACCTTAAGTCCCATAACTTCTGCATATTCATCCATCAAACTCAATGCTCCTTGTAATAAGGGACCAGCATCATTTAAAAATAGCAGAATATCATCTGCATATAGGGCCACCCTCTCCTCCAGCTCCCCTATCCGGAGCCCCCGGATACTAGGAGAAACTCTGAGCACCTTTGCTATTGGCTCCATGGCAACAGCATAGAGGGTCGAAGAAATTGATCGGACAATCTTCCTCTTAATTTAACAGCTGACATGGGGTTTTTATAAATTGTTTGTAACCACAAGACAAACATCGTGGGAAATCCCATTCTTCTAAGGACCTCCCATAGAAAAGGCCGACAGTGTTGAAGGCCTTCTCTATGTCTAGGTAGGCCACTGTTCTAGATCCCACATTTGCGTGCTGAATATGTATGTTCATAAATAATCTTCGCAGATTAATATCTGTTGTTCTATGGGGCATAAAACCGTCTGATCGGAATGTATAATGGATGAAAGCAGAGGCTGTATTCGAAGGGTAAATAACTTCATTAAGATTTTTAGGTCATTATTGAGTAATGCTATGGGTCTATATGAAGAGCAAAATTTTGGATTTTTAGCTTCCTTATGGATCAAAGTTATATGGGCAATTCTCATGGAGTCCGGAAGTGACCCATCTGCTAAACATTTAGTATATAACGTAGCTAGTTTTTGCACTAACATTTCTCCATATATCTTGTATATTTCAATTGGAAGTCGAACCCGGGCCCGGAGCCATCCATTTGGAAATGATCCGATAACCTTCAGGACCTCCTCAGATGTTATGGGGTGTACTAATGTCTCTACCTCCCTGTCCGACAGCCAACCAAAAGCCACCTGCTCTAAATGAGCCGAAAGATCTCCCAGTCGGAAGTCGAAGGGGAGAGAAGAAGCATAAAGTGAATTATAGTATTGCCTAAAAGTATCTAAAATGGCATCTGGAGAAGAAACCTTTTCCCCCTTAGAGGATATAACTTCTGATATAACCATAGCAGAGTGATCACATTCTGCCAGCATTATCAAGAATTTCCCATTTTTATCCCCCTGTTCAAAGAGGTTTTGTTTATTTTTTTTTGGTCTAATCTAACTAGTTCTCTCCTATGTAAATTAAGATTTCATGGGGCCCCCATTAATAATTCAAAATTTCTTATACTGGGATCAATACCATAAATTTCCTTTTGGCATCCCACTATTCTTTGCAAATGTCGCCTGGTGAATTCTTGGTTTTTCCTAAATGCGGCTATAGTTGAAATGTATTGTCCCCGTATAACTGCCTTGAAAGCATCCCATACTATTTCCGGAGAAGATGTTCTCTAGTTTTTTTACCAGTATTCTATTATCAGTGGTATCATAGTTTTTTTTATATCCGGATGGGTAATCCAGTGCGAACCTAGTCACCATAGGAATGCATTTCTAACAACTGGGGTACCTATCACTACCTTTAATGGGCAGTGATTCCGACACACCAATTGGCAGATATGTAGCCTCCCTAATATATGCGAGCATAGCGGAATTTTACAGAGGAAGGGTAGGGGCTCCCCAACCCGTACCCTAAATGTGGACAGGAGAATTTTTGGACTATTGCAATATCATAGGATAATTAATGCATGCCGCATAATAAGTTAAAATACATCAAGATTTTTTTATTTATAAATGTATTAAAAGGTAAATCTGTAGACAACAGGACAAAGTGCATAATTCACAGACATATAAAATTTACAACTACATTAGTGACACCATTCTGCCTTTCATCCCCCTTGTATGGAGAGGGGGGGGCAAAGAAAGGATGGTGATGGACTCAGATGGTATCGAGACGTAGATACTGTATGGCCTCTACATGTTTCGTGGATGACCGCTTCGAAACCCAAGCAAGATTTTCGCACCCAAGCAAACCTCCTACGTGTCCGTCTACTTAAAAGGGGCTACACTCGTTCCAATCTTAGAAAAGCATTTAATCGAGCATTAGCTCGTACCCGATCTTCCCTTTTATATACCACCCCACGCTCTAGTCATTTGGACACTGTCAAAGTCATCACACCCTATTCATCCCATCATGACAAACTTAGACAGATCTTGTCCCGCCATTGGCACCTGCTAACGGAACACCATATTCTTAATAAATATGTTAAACCCACGCCAGAACTAGTGTTTCATCGAGCAAAATCTTTACGAGATCGCTTGACTTCGAGTCACTATTGCCCTGCAGATCAAGCGCCCCATGGACGACGGGGGAAAACATCACCTTGTGGAAAGTGCCCTTGGGTCGCTGATGTGCGCAAGTGTGTATTACCTAATGGGGAAATTTTCATGCCTACTTTCTCAGCAAATTGTAATACCACGGGTGTGGTTTATTTGATGGTGTGATGGTGTGTGAATCCAGGGCATTTTATGTGGGCACAAAAATTAGGGAATTCCAACAGTGCATTGGGGACCACATATATTACTCTAGTAATGGTAGATTGACCACTATCGGTCACCACATTGGTCTACACCATAAGTTTAATTCCCAAGTTGTACAGTTCCTAGCACTTGAAGTAGTGCCCCCTGACCCCAGGGGTGGTGACCGCAACAGGGCTCTTCTTATTTTATATGTTAAGGGAGTGATTCATGGGTTGTTTGTCCCTTTTCCCCTTTCATTATTCCCTTGTCCTATGATTATCTTTGCTCAGACTGTAGGGACGTGAAACACTGGTTTCCCAGCTGTGTCCCGGCCCCTGATGCCGTTATAGTGAGTCTATCCCAGGCAAAATATGCAGAATTAAATATGTGTATTATATGCTTTTTCTTTATATGTTTATTTGTAACATGTATAGCACTATTATTTGTGTATGTCTTATTATCATGTACTTATATTTTCTTTTGCTCCGTCTGCCCGGATGTTTGTCCTTTCCATCTGTGGCAACTGGGCGCGAGTGATGTGCGCGTATCTATTGAAGCACATGCGCACCACGGGCCCCTGGACTGTGCGGCTGTTAGTGAAAATCTGCATTTCTGACCATTTTTGGCACTATGTGCGTGTTTGCGCGCGTTCACGTGTGCCTGCGCACGCTCGGGCACGCGCCGGAAACGGCGCCAAATGGCTCTATTTCTGCTGGGCACGCCCTGCAGCAAGTGCTGTCTGATCTGCAGCGTGTAGCGTTTGTTCCTGAGCAACCTGTACTCTGATTCTCTGTCCCTGTGACCCGGCTTGCCCGACTTTGCTGATTTTGGCCTGCACCGACCCCTGGACTGTCTACGACCACTCTCCTGCCTAAGCCCTCCTGTACTTTGCCTGCCTGCCTGTTGACGACCGTGCCTGAACCCGACCATCCATCTGCCTGCTCCTCTTGTAACGCGCTGCCAACCTGTTCTATGACCCGGCCTGTACGACCACTCTTCAAGTGCACGAGTGCATCAACGGACTTCTACCAACACCAGTGACCCAGAAGTACCTTTGCCCGATTCTTCCAGGCTATGGCCAGGCTCTATGAGGACCCACATCTAGCCGCCTCTGCAGAGGCCACGCTCCATGCCCTCCAGCCAGGCCACCACCCCGCTGAGGACTATGTGGCGGAGTTCTGGCGCTGGAGCGCTGACACCACATGGAACGATGCGGCTCTTCGATCCCAGTTCTGGCAGGGACTGTCCAAGTCCCTGAAGGATGAATTGGCTCGTGTGGGCATGCCTCCAACCCTGGATGCCTTGATCGATTTTGTTGTAGAAATTTAGGATATGTTTATTATGTATTGTGACAATGTCTCCCAGTGTCGGTTTACCGGTATTCGCTGTGTATAGCGAATATGGCTTTAACCGATATTGAGGACAGTCCACTTACAATGGGAACCTTCCATTATTTGGTAAGCATACGCTCTAAGAACAGTGATATGGCTTCTCCCGGCTAATTTATACTTTTCACAAACAGTTTGAAGATGATTGTAGATTTTACAATCATCTTCAAACTGTGTGTGAAAAGTATAAATTAGCCGGGAGAAGCCATATCACTGTTCTACAATCATCTTCAAACTGTGTGTGAAAACTATAAATTAGCTGGGAGAAGCCATATCACTGTTCTAAGAACAGTGATATGGCTTCTCCCGGCTAATTTATACTTTTCACACACAGTTTGAAGATGATTGTAGATTCTACAATCATCTTCAAACTGTGTGTGAAAAGTATAAATTAGCTGGGAGAAGCCATATCACTGTTGTTAGATCAGTGATATGGCTTCTCCCGGCTAATTTATAGTTTTCACACACAGTTTGAAGATGATTGTAGAACAGTGATATGGCTTCTCCCGGCTAATTTATACTTTTCACATACAGTTTGAAGATGATTTTAGAACACTGCTATGGCTTCTCCCGCTAATTTATACTTTTCTCACACAGTTTGAAGATGGTCCACATCAACCTCCATTTTTGATTTTTTTTATGCGATTTTTTTTATTTTTTATTATTTTAAGTTATTTCCCTATCCCCATTTTCCTTCCTTTTGCAGACCTCTAAGACTTTCCAGGACTTTTTTACAGCAATTTTCAAAACTTTTATGAAATTACCAGAACCCCGGACACCGAAAAGTTTGGTACGGCTCAACTCTAATAACCTATACTTGTCCTCTATAGGTCCTAATCAATACACCTAAAGTGTGTTTTATGAGTATGAGTAACAGTCATGATTATGAGAATGCTTTGAGTGCGTGATCGATGTGTGTGTTTTTATGTTGTCATTTTGGCTGTATTCGTTTAAGCGTTCGTTTGGTGTCTCAAATTGTATAGTCAGTTTGTAAGGGGAGAGATTTCAGTTTGTACTGCTTTTGGTGGGAATGGCGTCTGAATTTCAGTTGGTAAGTTACCACCATTTTGTTGTAAAATTGTTAAAATATCAATTTTGTTTGTGCTGAACTTTGGTTCTGGCTGAAATGATTCTGCTTTTGGACTTAATTTCAGCATTTTGTGGAATTTAGTAATTTTCTGCAGGAATTTCAGTTTCTGGTTTTAATTGCTTTTTTTTTTTTTGTGCAATATTTCAGTCTCAAGTGAAAATAGTCTGTTATTGTACTGAATTCCATTTCCAGTAGAATCATTTTGGTTGTTATGTTTAACTTGTTGTTTAGCGGAGTCCCAACTTTAACTCAGTTTATGGTAGAGACAGTCAATAGACTGTTAGACGGCTATTTAGCTTTAAGTGTGAAACCGAGTTAACATTACAGTGTATATAGGTATTTTTGTGCTGTGTTTGCTTACGGATTGCACCTTTTCATAAAGCATGTGTATGTGCAGAGTTTTGATTTTTGGCGGCAGACTTAGTTTAGACACAGTATTGTAATCGCAAAGAGGTTTTGTGCTTTTTACACTGTAATTCAGCTCTGGTTCTGTCTGTTTATAGCACAACTCATTTGTTAAACAACCATTGGTTGTTTTAGACACTGAAGTTTGAGTAGAACATGGCTATCCTGGTTTTGTACTGAGTTTCTAGTGGCGAATGGCGCCGTGCAACTGAAAATCAGTATTCAGTGAAGATAGTTAATTTCTACACTGTATTTCAAATCCGGTTAATAAATTCTGTGTTATCTTTTGTTCTAACACCAAAATCCGACAATACTGTCGTGTCACGGAGTAGTGTTTTTTTTTTTTTTTGTTTTGTTTTTTGCGGTGGGGGGAGGGGGAGAGGGCCTTATCCAGTTCATATAATGCATATTCATAATTACCACAAATGACTCATGATTAAGTAAATTGAAGTAACAATGCTTAAGATGGTTGATCGTTCGTATTATGAGTGTTATGTAACAGACCTGTCTCTGACTGTTTTAAAAGATAATTCAATAAAAAGAATTTGAAAATAACTAACACCAAAATCCACGTGTTTGCTCTATCGTTTGTTTGTGCCTTATCTGTACTATGGTTGGTGGTTCTCAGTGCAGTCATTTTGTTCCCATCATGTGTTTGGCGTCATTTTCTCCTGATACTGTGGGCCATGAGGTTGTAATATTACTTAACTTACCACCATCTTGGGTCTTGTCGCCATCTTGCTGTAGTAACAAAGAACCACATGGCTGAGGTGCTATTTTGAATTCAGTCACATCATCATTCTTGCTTTTTTTAGGTTTCCGTGTTTAACTGTTTTTACACTTTTGTTTAGAAAAGGCAACTTTTTATAAGAGTCATGACATGATTTTGTGTACTGAAGGTCGGTTTTGAACGGAGTCTCTCCGTTTTTAGTTGAAATCTAGTATTGAGGGAAGTTTTTACAGGATTTTTGCATCTGTTTTAGCCAGCCTTGTTTAACGTGTTCAGATTTAGCGTCTTTATACAATTCATCTGTTGTCGTGTTTTATCCTTGTTTTTGGATATAACAGTTTTGTTTTTATAATTTTTTTCAGTTTTATGGAGGCATTTATGTTTAAGCAGTTTTTTCATAGGGTTCTGTTCCATTTTTGTTGTATAACCATTGATTTCCAATGATAGACTACAGTGTGGAGTATAACTGATCCATTCTTGTATTGGATTCAGTTTTGTTTAAAATCAGGTTTGTTTTGGGCTAATTTGCGGTTAGTGTTACAGGGATAGTGTTTTCTACGTAGTTTGTGTTCCAGGTAGAGACATTATACTTTTCAGTGTGTAATCAGTAACTGGCATCTCCATTTCTTTAGTATAACATCAAGGAATAGACTGAAGCCAAGGTTTGTATAGTGAGGATTTAATTGTACTTCCGTGGCTGTTAGGCTGCACGGGTTAGGTCGAAATGAACGTGTGTACTTTGGGCCGGTCTATGTGAAACGGGAGAAAGCGACACGCTTGTTTCAGCCTTCAACGTGTGAGGAGCATATTCTGCAAACCCGCCCCACGTGTAACTGTGTCAGTACCGGGGGGTGGGGAGCGAGTGGTAGTTGCTGAACTGTATAGTCATACAAATCCACCGTGTTGAGGTTTCTAGCTGACCGACGGGGAAGCCATGTATAATAATCGGAGTCGGAAGCAAGCTAACACTGTGAAAGAAGGCACCTGGCAGTGTTGCTCCTAAACTTGGTGCAAAAGTCGATTTGAATCGTCATGGGCAATGGGCCGTCCATGTCTGAGGGGGGAAGTGAGGCCTCTCAGTCTAGCCAAACAGCTTCGCAGTACATAAAGTCTGTGTTTGGGGCTCGGGCTATGTGACCCCTCAAAAAGTGGATGTTCCTTTGATGTCTGGAGGTGGGAGAAGTTCATTACTGAATTAGGACCAGGCTCCAGACAACAAAGACGCTAGATATAGTGATATTATGGCTTCAGAAATCTATTATGGTGTACCAACAGGATATATGGAGTGCGCTTTCAGTCCGGGTGAATCGCATTTTGTATACCTGACCAGAGGGGAAGCCATAGTTACATGATCCACTAAGGGAAGCCGCGGAAGGATTGGATGTGTATTACATGATTTTCTGGTCATTGTGGAATGTATCGAGTTAGCCCTTGGAAAGAACGTTGCTGGACAAAGCCCAACCTAACCAATTGTGTGTTTACTCCGTCTGGTTTTCATCTTTGTTTTGCTTAAGTTTTTTAAGTAGCATTGTAACTATGAAGTATCTCCCTTTGCATTTGTATCGAAATGTTTGTCTTATGTCTTATTCTCGTTATTTGTATGTAATTATACGTTATTTTTGTAGGACCGTGAAAGTAAGAGTTACAGAGGTTTGTTATTGGTTTTAGGAAATGTACAAATTGTGATATTCTTGTTTTGGTCAAAGTGGAACTTTAACTTGCAAGTAGCCCACAAGAGTTATGTTCAAGACTAGTAAACCCCCCGTGGGTAATTCAATTAGATACACGCCCAGCCATCCCTTTCTTTTCAAATCTAGCTCATCGTCCCAGGCTAAGGTATGTTAATATACTTGGTAGACTATCTGTGTGTCTCCAAGTGTATTTCACATCTGCTTCCTGCCCAGTGTCATCGTGCATCTCTATTTACTCCCAGGGATTCTGTGTCCCTGAGTAAATTCATTTTCGAGGGTCACTTAATGGTGAAAAGGGTAGGGCCTGGCTAGACATACTGATAGGGAGATAGGGAGTTCCAGAGGTTCTGGAGCAGTCCTGATGGTGAACCTGAGGAGACAACAAGGGAGCTGGAAATTAGGAAAGGTGCATTTTTTTGTTTCATTAGATCAAAGTGGGAATCTCAGTGGCCATTATTTTGTTTTTTTGCGTCATTCTAAACAGTGCGTCTTTTCTTCCTCTTTGTAATGAGAAAGAAAAGGGGGGAGATAATGGTGGTGAGAATGACAATTTTCAAACAATACTAACCTCTCTAATTCTAACCAAGTTTGTGACCTAGTAGGACGACATGGGCCATACCAGGTTCAGCTGACGACACCAACCTCCCTAAAGCTTGAGGGACGAGACAACTGTATCCATGCCAGCCACTGCAAGAAGCTACTCGACCATATCAAAGACTAAGGAGTATCTTTTTATTTATATTATTTAGCTTAATGTATTTTAGCAGGGGTAACGATAAAACATCCCAACTTGTTTTTTTAAATGCACCTCTAACTAGCTAAAACAGTGAACAGGATCCACTGCTGGGTATGCTCTAGGCCTCCACCGAGCCTTAATACCCTGGCAGTGGCAGCAGTACATGACATGGATGTGTATGTACATATATATATATGTGTGTATGTATATATACACTAGCAAAGATCTCAAAAAGACACAAACTAACTTAACGATACATTTCTAGAAGATAAAATTAGTTACAGTTTTAACATTAGCTCTGGTTCTTGCCCCTCCCTCACAAAACCAGTATTGGTATTCTGACAACTAAGTGGCCCACAAGCGTGCTTTAACTTAAGGTTTGGTAAAAGGAGTAGTTTATAGGATCCACGGTTTGTGAGAAAGGTATAACAGTCAATCTTATGAATTAGACCTACATCCTTTTCTAGTAGCACCAATAGAGTAGATTACATCTGTTGGCAGGAAGAGTGTGGCATACATACTAAGGGAGGAATCCCCCAGACTGTCCTGTTATTGCTCAATGCACAGGACCATTAGAGTCCCCCTGTGTGACTCTAACAGGCCCCTACTACTTCTCATGCAGTTCCACAGCTTATAAGTTAATACCCCCTAATGCAAGCATGGTGAAACTCGTCCCGGAATCTTACGTCGTGGGCGATCGTTAGGATCTGATGGCGCGAGACAAGGTAAGAAAGGCAGGGACAGCTCAAAGGGAATTGTTAACCAACTCCAACAAGGCCTGGGCATGGTTTCCTGCTTGGACAGGGTGGGGGGTTGAACTTCGGAAACTACTGAACAATTTCTCATCCATTATGGATGGGGTGTTCAATGAAACGTTGAAGCTGTGAGGAAGATCTCACAGGAACAGCGACAGAGTCTATTACAGGAAAAGATGGCACTTGATTATCTTTTAGCGCAAAGGGGGGGTTTCTGTGAGTTCATAGCAGAAGACTGTTGTACCTGGATGACAGGCACTAGTGACAAGGTCCAAGTCCATATGGATAAATGTGGGTCCCTGCTGGGGAGAGCCAGAGCTATAGCCAGTGAAGGTTGGAATCCTTTCTAAAGGGGTTGGGAGGTTTTGGGGAGTTCTTGTTTTCCATCGGATCCTGGCTGAAGGAAGTAGGGGTATATACTGTATACTCATGTTGTTTTTGTTTCTATTCCTTCTATATGCCATAATGAGATGTTCCTGCTGCCTGATCGATCAAGTCACCAAAGCCCAAGCGGATGACCGCATCTTCCTAGCCAAGACAAGAGGTCCCCTGAAGTCCAGCCCATGTACCAGATGCTGAGGATTCCAGTGATCGCTATAACCCCCACATCATGCTTTTCCTCTGAGTCATCCCTGCCAAAGAATACGTGTCAACCATGGTTTTCTTTTGTTCATACTCCTTTACTTTAATTTTTGGATTCAATGGATGGACTGAATGTTTCTTTTTTTCTTTTTGAATGGACAGGTGTTCGTGTTTAGAAGATGATCAAGATTCATCGAGGGACACATGGGAGCATATGACAAGAGGAGGAACTGTTGTAGAATTTTAGGATATGTTAATTATGTATTGTCACAGTATCCCCCAGTGTCGGTTTACCGGTATTCGCTGTGTATAGCGAATACGGCTTTAACTGATATTGAGGACAGGCCACTTACAATGGGAACCTTCCATTATTTGGTAACCATACCCTACCCGCCTGATCATCCCAGCTGAGCTGTTAATGCTGGAGCGAAAGCCGGTCGGGATCTTTGAGGTGCGATGCACGTTCCGTGGCACGGGATATTATCAATCGGGGGGCCCCTGTATTATGTACAGATTGATCTGCTTGGCGGGGATGTACTTGCGGTATGGAATCAATATTGCCTTTTATGTAAGGATAATGGTCTGTAAGCTTTCTGTCATTTCTGATCCATGTGGCAGAAACCCACAGCTATATTCCTTGGTGCATAATTTACCCTTTAATGGAACAGTAGTATAATCACTATGAAATATAGTTTTTATAGTATAAGAGCTATATTTAATAGTGATTCGTTGTAATGGCAGTTCCGGCTTTGCATGCGTGGCGTTTTGCTAGGAGGGCCTCTGTGAGATAACGCGTTGGTTTCAATGGAAGCCATGTTTCCACATGGCTTTCATTGTTATCTGGAGTGTGTGCATCTCCACCCACCCAACGGCTGTGACTCATCCAGGTTGACCAGTCATTCCACATGCATGCACGCCTCTTCTATTGTATCGTTTGAATATAAACAAGTGTGTCATTGGTTGTTATTTTGTATTGAGCTCATGTCATGTGACTGTGCCTTGGAGGCTGATTGGCTGATTGTGAAGCCACCAAGTCTCTTTGTTATCCCTGTCTGATTGCTATAAATGAAACCAGCAAGCATTGCTAGTCAGGACTGATGGGTGAGCTTGCAATGTGAGAACAGCTATTGTGTCTGTCTTACTTGCTTTAACACGAGTGCACTCAAATGCATTAAGAGCTGAAAAGTGCGCTTATTAGCACAAGCGAAATATAATGCACACAAGGTATCATCATTTCGCTAACAATTTGGCCATTCAAATCGACCGCGGCCTGCGGGAACGTTGTACCAAAAGGTCTGGCACCCCCACGTACTCCTCCTCCTCCAAACTTGCTCATGTACCCCGGCCGGCAAAGCCACAACGCCCAACTCTCTCCTCCGAAGAAAGTCGGAGACGATTGTAAATACAACGGGTTGTGTCTGTATTGTGGAGGATCTGGACATTCAGTGTGGACCTGCCCCGTTAAGTCCGGTAAGGTCCCGCCATGCAGCCAAGGAGAAATACTCGCCATGCCCGATCCCAAGACACATGCAGTCCTTGCCGTAGTACTGCAACTGCCCAGTGGGGAGGTTCCTGTCTCCGCTATTATAGACTCGGGAGCCTGTGGCTGCTTCATGGACCTTGACTTCGCAGCCTTACATCAGATACCCCTCAGGCCCAAGGCACGTCTGATGACCCTTCGCCTGGTCGACGGGTCACCCATCAAATCAGGGTTGATAACCCATGAGACCATCCCTCTGTTGACCCGAGCTTGCAACGGTCATTCTGAACTTCTGCTCTTTGATGCCATTGTGTCTCCACTGTCCCCAGTCATCCTTGGACTCCCCTGGCTTCGGGCACACTGCCCTCACATCAACTGGGTCACTGGCAGCGTTCAATTTCCTTCAACTTATTGCCAGTACCACTGCTTCCCACCTCCGGCAGGATCCCTCCTAGCAGCCTCTTCCCCGGACTCTGACCAGGACTCAGAGGTACGCCTTGCTGTCCCTGCCGAGTACATGACTTTCTTGATGTGTTCAGCAAGAAAGGGGCGAATGCCCTGCCACCACACCGTCCCTACGATTGCCCTATAGAGTTGCTCCCTGGCACGGAGGTCCTGTTCGGCAGAATCGACCCCCTCTCGGAAAAATAGTTGGCAGCGCTTAAGTCTTACCTGGATGAGAATCTGGAGAAAGTATTCATCCGGCCCTCCACATCCCCTGCTGGGGCCGGGATTTTTTTTGTTAAAAAAAAGGACAAGTCCTTGAGGTCCTATATTGACTACAGGGATCTCAACAAGATCACCTTAAAGAACCGGTACCCTCTTCCATTATTTCCGGAGTTGTTCCAACGGCTTGGCTCTGCCACCGTGTTCTCTAAACTGGATTTACGTGGAGCAATTAATCTCATTAGGATCAGGGAAGGGGATCAATGGAAAACTGCCTTCCGAACCCAGTTCGGCCACTATGAGTATTTGGTCATGCCGTTTGGACTCTGTAATGCATCAGACACCTTTCAGCACCTTGGTAATGATGTCTTCCGGGACTTCCTTGACTTGTTTGTGGTGGTGTATTTAGATGATATTCTCATCTTCTCCCCTTCCCTGGAGGAGCACCGAACCCATGTCAAAGCGGGCTAAGCCGCCTTCGCCAGCATGGCCTCTACGCTAAGGAGGAGAAGTGCACGTTAGAGTGCTCCAGCATCTCTTTCCTGGGGTTTATCCTTTCAGTTTCGGGCATCACAATGGACCACCAGAAGGTCACTGCAATAGTAATTTGGCCGGCACCCACTGACAAGAAAGCGGTACAACGTTTTGTCGGTTTTGCCAATTTTTACAGGAAGTTTGCCAAGGGGTTCTCAGCTGTGATCGCCCCCATCACCCAACTGACAAAGCAAACTTCCCGCTTTCACTGGACTCCAGAAGCCCAAGTAGCCTTTCAGCAGCTGAAGGGGCTCTTCACTTCTGCCCTGATTCTCAAGCACCGGACCCTATGCAGCCCTACATACTGGAGGTGGATGCTTCAGAAACGGCAGTCGGTGCGGTTCTCTCGCAAAGATTGGGGCCAAAAGCCGCACTGTACCCTATTGCCCTATTGCCTACAAACACCCCCGGAACGCAACTACGACGTGGGAGACAGTGAGCCTCTTGCTATAAAATGTGCTCTCCAGGAATCTGGTGTAAGGAGCCGTGCACCCAGTCCTTGTTTATAGTGATCATAAAAACCTGGAATACTTGCGCACCGCCAAAGACTCAAGCCCCGTCAGGCCAGATGGGCTCTCTTATTCTCCAGCTGCATATAACCTACAGGCCGGGGTCAAAAAACGTGAAGTCAGATGCCCTGTCACGTATGTTCTTGGAACCGGGGAACTCTCCACCACCCGATACTATACTCCCGGCATGCAGCTTTCTGTTGGTTCAGAGGACCTCCTGTCTCAAATCAGGCGATCGGCTGCTGGGTCTTCCACCTCACTGGATCCCAGAGTAACCTTTCAAGACGGGCTATGGTGGTTCGGTATGAAAATCTTCGTTCCCAAGGAACTACGCCTGGCCGTACTGGGATTATGCCACGACCACAAACTGGCAGGACATTTTGGTGGGCGCAAGACGCAGATCTGCTCTCTAGATCATTCTGGTGGCCATCAGCTGACAAGGATTGCAGGGAATATGTGAGAGCTTGCCCCATCTGTGTTCGCAGTAAAGTCGACAGAACCAAGGCTTGGGGACTCCTGAAACCCCTTGCCATCCCTGAATGCCCATAGTTGCAACTCTCCATGGACTTTATAATGGAGCTGCCCCCCTCCGAGGGGTTTACAACCATCTTTGTAGTGGTCGACCGCCTTACAAGGATGGCACATTTTATTCCTATGAAGGGCACACCCTCAGCAGTCCATACGGCAGAGACTTTTGTTAAGGAGATTGTCCGCCTCCATGGTCTGCCAACCCACATCATATACAATCGAGGGGTACAGTTTACGTCCAGGGTCTGGAAGGCACTGTGCTCAACCCTGGGAATAGGATTGGCCTTCTCTTCGGCCTACCATCCTCAAACTAACGGTCAGACAGAGAGAACAAACCAGACCCTGGAGCAGTATCTGCGCTGCTACTCCTTGTTTGCCCAGGTTAATTGGGTCTCCTTGCTGCCGGTAGCCGAGTTCGCCTACAAAAACTCGGTCCATTCTGCCACCAACCAGTCACCATTCTGGGCGAATCTCGGCTACCACCCCTCCTTCGTTCCCAACGTGGTACCTGAGAGTGCCGTACCTGCGGTGCAGAACATCACCGATTTCCTCTCAAGAAATAACCGGCTCCTTCAGGAAACCCTGTCTTAGACGCAGGAGCTCAACAAACGGGCCTTTGATAGAAGGAGGCGGGGGGGCTGGATCTAAAGCCTGTGACCAGGTCTGGCTTTCCACCAGGAACATAAGGCTCTCGTGCCCATCACGTAAACCTGGACCTAAATTCATGGGCCCCTTTCCAGTGAAGAGGAAGCTCAATAATGTGGCTTACGAATTGAACCTGCCCTCTTCGCTTCGAGTACACCCGGTGTTCCATGTCACCCTGCTCAAACCCGTAACAAGGGATCAGTTCCCCAGAAGGAACACGGCCCCACCTGAACCGGTTCTCGTGGATGGAGAGGAGTACGAAGTCGAGGCCATCCTCGATTGCAGAAGAAGAGGGGGTTTGGTTCAGTACTTTGTCAAGTGGAAAGGGTACGGACTGGAAGAAAGTTCCTGGGAACCTGAAGGACACGTCCATGCAGAGGAACTTCTCCGGTCATTTTGGAGGACTCATCCGGATCTGAAAGCCCGGCTGGGCATCCGGAGGCTGTCCCTTTGGGGGGGGGCAATGTTAGAGAAAATCTGCATTTCTGACCGTTTGTTGGACCATGTGCGTGTTCGTGTGTGTTCACGCGCGCCCTGGCGCGCGCACGCGCCGGAAACGGCGCCAAATGGCTCTATTTCTGCTGTGCATGCCCTGCAGCAAGTGCTGTCTGATCTACAGCGTGTAGCATGTGTTCCTGAGCTACCTGTACTCTGATTCTCTGTTCCTGTGACCCGGCTTGCCCGACTTTGCTGATATCTGCCTGCACCGACCCCTGGACTGTCTACAACCACTCTCCAGCCTAAGCCCTCCTGTACTTTGCCTGCCCGCCTGTTGATGACCCTGCCTGAACCCGACCATCCATCTGCCTGCTCCTCTTGTACCGCGCTGCCAGCCTGTTCTACGACCCGGCCTGTACGACCACTCTTCAAGTGCAAAAGTGCATCAACTAACTTCTCCCAACACCAGTGATCCAGTCTGACCCTCGTGCCATCCTGCACTCCCGAGCCACCTGTCTACTCTACCATGGGTTCCCGAGTCAGGGTCGTAAGGGAGGTTACCTACTGCATAAGTCAGACTCATCCACCATGTACGTGACAGCGGCGTTGCGTATGGACGTGGACCGACGCACGCCACCCAGTAGGGTTTATAGGCAGGGCGCCCCTGCTTGAATTAGTATGGAGGTGGTCTCAGGGTATATGGACATGTTGGAGGATATCGGTGAGTGGCTACTATTTTTTTGGTGTAATGCCTGGAGGTTGCATGGCGGGCACCTTTCTGTGCCGCCTGGTGTCTTCGGGTCATTTTTACTCTGAGCATTCGTTTGTTTTTTTATTGTTTATACAGCCCACCCAGATTGCCAAAGCTCTAGTTTATGCCTACTTGAGCACTTTATATAAACATACTCTGCCTTTCCAGCGCCACAACCCATGCCTCCGCAGCCCATACCATCACTTTGTATAAGGGATCCTCCCTGAGACCATTTTTTGATGCTATATCTTTCAGGTATTAACAATACTTGTACCATTTTCAGTGGTTGGGTGACCTCTCCTCACTTTGCTTCCCCCTGGACTCTCTGCTTCCTTTTCCTCTCCCTTTCCTGCTCCTCCCCCCCCTTTTCCCACTTACTCTCTTCCCTTTTTTTTTCTCCTCCCTGCCTTTCCCCCCTCCCCTTTCTGCCCCCCTCCCCCCCTCTCTCTTCCCTTTCCCTCTACACACTCTACTATATATTAGGTAACCCCCTACTTTTGCATTTACTTTGGTATTGGATATACTATCTAGGTAATCCTCCATGCACAATACCCCACCTCTGCTGATGAGGGATTTTTAGCGCGCCTGTGTCACAATTGACGGTACTGGATATGTGGGTACACGGCAAAACCCCACTAATATATTTCCCCCATACATATGAGAGACAGAGAGAGAGAAACATAGAGAGAGAGAGACACACACACACACAGAGAGACAGAGATACAGAGGGAGAGAGAGAAAGACAGAGAGAGAGAGACACACATAGAGAGAGCGAGAGAGAGAAACAGTGAAATAGACACACAGAGAGACAGAGAAAGAGGCACAGAGAGAGAGAAAGACACACAGAGAGAGAGACAGAGAAAGAGAGACAGAGAGAGACAGAAAGACAGACACAGAGAGCCAGGTGGGATAGGGAGAGAGAGACAGAGAGAGAGAAGTAGAGAGACACCAAGAGAGACAGAGAGAGAGAGACAGAGAGACACAGAGAGAGAGAGACAGAGAGAGAGTCACAGAGAGAGAGAGACACATAGAGAGGGACAAACAGAGAGAGACGCACAGAGAGAGCGAGAGAGAGACACAAAGAGAGAGAGAAAGAGAAACAGAGACACAGAGAGACCAAGAGACAGAGGTACAGAGAGAGATGCAAAGAGACAGAGAGAGAGAGAGAGACACAAAGAGAGAAAGAGAGAGATAGAGAGAGATTTGGGGGATAAACCCCACACTGTGCAGGAGCTGTGGACGGGCATTGAACAACAGACCGTTGAGTGGTTGTTGCCACTGAGCCTCATGCCCGACCTGGTGGTGTGCGACAATGGGCGAAATCTCGTAGCAGCTCTGGGCCTAGCCGGTTTGAAGCACATCCCTTGCCTGGCACATGTGCTGAATTTGGTGGTACAGAAATTTCTAAAAAACTACCTGGATATGTCAGAGCTGCTGCATAAAGTGCGGGCCGTCTGTGCGCACTTTCGGCGTTCTCACCCTGCTGCTGCTCGCCTGTCTGCGTTGCAGCAGAACTTCGGCTCCCCACTCACTGCCTCCTATACGACATGCCCACAAGGTGGAACTCCACCTGGCACATGCTGGAGTGACTGTGCGAGCAGCAGCAGGCAATAGTGGAGTTTCAGCTGCAGCAGGCACGGGTCAGTCGCTCTGCGGAACAGCACCACTTCACCACCAACGAGTGGGCCTCCATGCGAGACCTGTGTACCGTATTGCGGTGTTTCGAGTACTCCACCAACATGGCCAGTGCCGATGACGCTGTTCTCAGTGTTACTATCCCACTTCTATGTCTCCTTGAAAAAACACTTCGGGCCATGATGGAAGAGGATGTGGCACAGGAGGATGAGGAGGAGGAGGAGGAAGAGGGGCCATTTCCACAGTTATCAGGCCAGTCATTCACAAGTGGCTCGGAGGGTGGGTTCCTGCACCAGCATAGGCCAGGTAAAAAATATTCAAGCCAGGGCCCAGTTTTGGAGGATGAGGACGACGAGGAAGATCATCATGAGGAGGAGGAACCGCAGCAGGGTGTCACCCAACGCAGCTTGTGGGCATCACTGGAGCGTGGCTGGGGGGATACGGAGGACACAGTTGATACACCTCCCACAGAGGACAGCTTGTCTTTGCCTCTGGGCAGCCTCGCACACATAGCCTACTACATGCTGCAGTGCCTGCGCAACGACAGCCGAGTTGCCCACATTGTAACTTGTTATGATTGCTGGGTGGCCACCTTGCTGGATCCTCGTTACAAGGACAACGTGCCGTCCTTAATTCCCTCACTGGAGCGTGAGAGGAAGATGCGTGACTACAAGCGCACACTGGTAGAGGCGCTACTGAGGGCATTCCCAAATTACACCGGGGGCTCAGTGGAAGCACAAGGCGAAGGCAGAAGAGGAGGAGGAAGAGGCTGCCAACACAGCTGTGCCACCGCCAGCACCTCAGAAGGCAGGGTTAGCATGGCCAAAATGTGGCAAAGCTTTGTCAGCAGCCCGCTACAACAAACAGCACCACCAGCTGATAGGCAAGGTCTTAGCAGGAGGCAGCATTTCTGTAACATGGTGGAACAGTATGTGTGCACACGCCTACACGTACTGACTGATGGGTCTGCCCTATTCAACTTCTGGGTCTCCAAATTGGGCACATGGCCTGAGCTTGCCCTTTATGCCTTGGAGGTGTTGGCCTGCCCTGCAGCCAGTGTATTGTCTGAACGTGTGTTTAGCACGGCAGGGGGCGTTATCACAGACAAGCGCAGCCGCCTGTCCACAGCCAACGTGGACAAGCTAACCTTTATTAAAATGAACCAGGCATGGATCCCACAAGACTTTTCTGTACCTTGTGCAGAATAGACAATTAGACCGGCCTCACACAGCCATTGGTATACTTGTTTTTTTGAATATGCCTCAATATTTTGGGGGCTACCCCAATTAGAAAAAAAAAAAACAAACAACAAAAAGTGTTGGCTACCTCCTCTTCCTCCACCACCGCCACTTCCACCTACACTGCCACGGTCATGGCCTAGTCAACCTCTAGGCTCCTACTCCACATCCACCCCCCCTTCCCATTTTTATTTTTCTTATTTGATTTTAAGTTATTTTCCCTTTCCCCGTTTTTTGTAGGACACTTGTCCTACTCTTACCCCCATTTTACTTCCTTTTGCAGCCCTCTAGCACTTGCCAGGACTTTTTTACAGCCATTTTTGTGCCGAAAAGTTCAGGTCCCCATTGACTCAAATGGGGTTCGGGGTCCGGGGGCAAGTTCGGGTAACGTTCGGTACCGAACCCAAACTTTTTTGCGAAGTTCGGCCGGACCCGCTGAACCCGAACATCCAGGTGTTCGCTCAACTCTAGTCCCTGGTGCTGCATGGCCCATCCACTTGTTTGCTTGGCTTAGTTGGTAACCCGGGAGGGGCAGGACTCGTATACCAGCACTGCAAGGCTTTGCATGCACACAGTTACTGGTTTAATGTGATATCTTTCTCTCTTTGCTCTATTTTTCTTTTGCTTCTTCTCTTGCCCCCCCCCCCCCATCGCTTCATACCCCTTACCTCTTGCCTCACAATGGAATGTATATAGTCTGTGACACAGATGTGCCCCTGTGATTCCAATGCCAACAGCAAGAGGCACAACTTATATAGAGAGCTTAAGCGTCTCTGTGTAGACATAATCCTTTTGCAAGAGACGCACCTTGCTCACACCACCTCAGTGAAACTTTATTCGCATAATTTTCCACAATGGTTCTACAGTCTGACAGATGTCAAAAAGGTGAAAGGTGTTGCTATTGGACTCCACAGAGAGACCTTTTATTTGTTAAACCTCGTTATGTGATAGTGATGGGAGATATTTATTTCTAATAGGAACCTTGGGCAACTTACCTTGCACGTTGGCCAATATCTACGCTCCCAACCATGATGAAGCAGGATTCCTGGCCACAACACTGGCCAAATTGAAAGCATTCGCCCATGGTTGTGTAATCATTGCTGGGGACCTCAACACGCCTCTAGAACCTAAATTAGACACATCTCAGGGCAAGTCCTCTTTCCCTTCTTTATTCACAAGCGTCTTCATGATGCACAACTCACGGATACCTGACGAATAAGGCACCCGAAAGAGAGAGATTATATGTACTATTCACTCCTTCACCAATCCTATTCCAAGCTTGATTATATATTTATAGATCAGCATCACTTAAAACGAATCCTTCAAGTTAAGATAGAAGCCTCCACGATCTTGTACCATGCCCCGGTTAGTCTCCGTCTTAGAGTCCCATCTCTTCCCCTTATAGCAAATAACTGGAAGTTGAATGATTCCCTTTTATCCGACATGATTGATAAAGCACAGATTGCATTGGAGCTTTCCCTTTACTTTAAGGATAATTCTGGGCCAGACACCCCACCTGGTGTGCTCTGGGAAGCCCATAAGACCTTTATCCATAGAAAGTTTATTGAATTAGGAAAGGGAACATATCCAACACCAGTCCACATTTATCCGAGAAATGCAGGATCTTGAAAAGAACCATAAACCACAGCAGACCCCACACTTACTACAACTTCTGACCCAAAAACGTGAGGAGCTAAAAACACTCTACCACTTTGACTAGAAGAGACAATTTCGACTAGTCTCTTAATCCATTTATGAATGGAGTGACAAACCTAGCCACTACTTAGCTTGCTCGTTACAACAGAAAAAATCCACTTCATTTATTGCCAAAATTAAGTCCCCTTCCGACTCCTTAGTCTACGACACTAAAGCTATTGCTGCTGAATTTCGTACCTTTTACCAACAACTTTATCACGTCCATGAGAGTATTGGAGATGTAAACTCACGTCATTCCATGATACAACAATATCTATCACAATCAAATTTGCCCAAAGGGGAATTGGGAGAGATGTGGACGTGAGAGGAGCTAGACGCCGAAACCAGAGCTCCATCTCTCCTCATCTTCCAGCGTGTCATAGGAGAGCCCCTCCTCCCACTACATAGGCTGTTACAGACGCGGTGTGTAGCTGGAGGCACAGGGACTGCAGAACGCTAAGGAGCACAGAATAGTGTGATACCAAGAGGGATTACAGCCAGAGCCGGCCCAAACATCTTACCCCTCTATGTGGCACGGTGCAGGCCTTTCTTGGTGATCAGTGGGATGCATCAGGATTGTGGATAACAGCAGAGAGTAGCGACGCCAGTTTGTTCCTTTCCCCATTCCCTTCAGCTTTCTGTGTGAAAGGAAGTGAAGGAGGTCTATGGCATCAGGTGGACTGCATGGCTCCAGGTAAACCACACAACAATAAGACTGCACCTAGTACTCCATGTCCCTCTCCAACAGGGGCTAAGGTAGTAAAAAAATCACCTGGTGGAGGAATGGCGGCTAGCACACAGACAGTGAATGAAGGTGGCATGCAAAATATACCATCCAATACAGATATTATGGAGGCCATTGCAGCAAGTAAGGACACTCTTATGATTAAAATAGATGGTTTGGCATCAGATATTGGAGTGATAAGGCATGATATGGACACATTCAAAGCCAGGATTGTGGAGATAGTCAGGTCACTGCAGTTGAAGATATGGTAAAAATAGATAATAAACAACTACATGCACTTCAGATTCAAGTACGTGATATGCAAGGGAAAAGAATAGACACTGAGAGATGTTTAAGGAAAAACAATGTACATGTATTAGGATTGCCAGAATGTGTGGAAGGAAATAAGCCAGCAGAGTTTGCTGAACAGCTCCTCACTTCTGTCCTGGATCTTGTTGGTAAAACTCCCACATTTGTGGATAGAGAGAGCACATAGAATTCCTTTATCCCTTCCAAAACCAGGCGCCTTCCCTCGTCCTTTCCTGATACGTCTGTTGAATTACCTAGATAGAGATTGTATTCTGACGGCTGCCCGAGTAAAAAAGGACCTACAATATGAGAGTTCCAAGCTTTTATTTTTTCCAGACTATCCGCCAGAGAAACAACAGAGAAGAACATTTACAGAAGTCCGAAAGAGATTACGAGACAAGGGACTGATGTTTAGCCTCTTATTCCCCAGTAAATTACGAGTTATAGCTGGTGACCGCACTCGATTTTTTCAAACTCCCACAGCAGCAATGGGGTGGTTAAATGCTCGCTAAATAGTGGTCAATAGAGGCTATAGGGAACACAATATTTGCACTTTAATAATTTTTTTTTTTTTAAATGGAGAGTTGGATTGGTCGCTAGTATTTTTTTTTTTGTTTTAGGAAAATTTTTATGTTTCAATAATTTGTTTTTTTTTTTTTCTTCCCTTTTTTCCTTGCTATATGAAGGCATAAAATGCACAGATAAATTAACTCAGATAAATTAACAGGTTTTTTCTTTTTGGGATTTAACAGCACTAATTATAGGGCTCCTCCTATATATTTCATATGCTTTTTGTTTCAGGAGCTCACCTAACTACTCACCTAGATTTATTTAGGGGATCTTTTTTGTTTGTTTTTTGGGGGGGGAGGGGGGAGGAGGTGTTGGGGTTTTCTTTTCTTTTCTTTTTTTTGTGTGCTTCTCCTTTTTTTGTAAGGGAGTTGCATCAGTCATGGTTGTAACTGAGACTGTACTCTTTTGCGGTGGGGTGGGGTTGAAGCCCCCTCTTTTCTATTCCCCCGGAATGGTAAATTTGTGTGAGTGATGGGGGAGCGTGGAAAAGGGAGGCAGGGTTTTTTCTTTTTTTTGGATGGTTGGTTACAGAGGCATAACTAGAACCTTCAGGGCCCCGGTGCAAGAAATTATGAAGGGACCCCTGGCCAGGGCTCTTCCCTCTTCCCACTGAACCTGGGGCCCTTTATTCCTATCGTGGGTGCCTTTATTACGGTACCTCAGAGGGGCCCTTTCAGCAGTTCTGCAGCAGGCCCCCTTTCTGCCATCTTTGGGCCTCCCCATGGTGGTGAAATGCCAGGGCCTGGTCACAATTGCAACCCTGATAGTTCCCTCACTGGTGTCAGTAGTTTTTAATTTTTATTTTTAAAGCATTTTTTTTTTTTACTATTTCATTTTATTTCTTTTACAATTTTATTTTTTTAGGAGTTCTGTTGCAGGGCTTTGATGAGATCACGGGTGTAAACAAACCTCAGCTCTCAATTTCAATCTGTGTAGCCTCAGCTGCACAGAATGAATGGACAGGAATAGCTGTGCATCGAGCCTCCCATTCATTCAGAAATGGAAGTATAGTAAAAAACTGTTTACTATGCTTCAGTTATGAATAAACCAATTGGTACCAATCACTGACTCTGTTCATTCAGAAAAGGAAGGAGCCGGTAAATGACAAATTTTACAGTCCTGTTTCCATCCCTCCATCATGACACATCTTCTACAGCAGCTTGCAGGAGAGAGGTGGGGGGAAGACAGCAGCTCTGTG
>BLSH010217049.1:21949-27554 GCA_018402905.1 Glandirana rugosa | reverse complement strand
CCACTGACAGAGAGGGGAACCGCCGTGTTAACCTAGGCGGTTCTCCGTTCTTTCCCTCTGGCAGCTCATCGCGGCTTGCCGGTGGACATCGGGTCCGCCCATGCCGCGGGCACACTCCTCCGAAGTGCGGGAGACACGAGCGTGCGCCGCAAATAGCCACCTGTTTACGGCGATTTGCGGAATAGAGACGCAATGTCGCCGTAAATAGGCAGCACGCTGTCGGGAAGTGGTTAAAGGTAACCATCCTCATCTGTAATCTGTTTGCTTGTAATTAGTGTGTGTGTATAAAAGGTCAATGAGGTTCTGGACTCCTGACAGACCCGTGCATCTTTCATCCAGTGCTGCACTGACGTTTCTGGATTCTGAGTCATGGGAAAGCAAAAGAATTGTCAAAGGATCTGCGGGAAAGGGTGGTTGAACTGTATAAAACAGGAAAGGGATATAAAAAGATACAAGAAAATTGTTCGGGATTCAAAGAAAAACCCACAGATAACTTCAGGGAAAAACATGTGGTGTGACTGTTTCAAGATGGACAATAAGGAGGCATTTGAAGAAAGGCAGCATGGTCGAGTCACCAGAAGAAAGCCATTACTACGCAAATGCCACAAAGTATCCTATTTAAAATACGCCAAACAGCACAGAGACGAGCCTCAAACCTTCTGGCGCCAAGTCATTTAGAGTGATGAGACCAAAATTGAGCTTTTTGGCCACAACCATAAACCTACATTTGGAGAGGAGTCAACAAGGCCTATGATAAAAGGTACCCCATTCCTACTGTGAGACACGGAGGTAGATCGCTGATGTTTTGGGGATGTGTGAGCTACAAAGGCACAGGAAATTTGGTCAAAATTGATGGCAAGATGAATGCAGTATGTTATCAAAAAATACTGGAGGAACATTTGCATTAATCAGCCAGGAAGCTGCGCATGGGACGTACTTGGACATTCCAACATGACAATGATCCAAAACACAAGGTCAAGTCGACCTGTCATTGACTACAGCAGAATAAAGTGAAGGTTCTGGAGTGGCCATCTAAGTCTCCTGACCTCACTATCATTGAGCTACTCTGGGGAGATTTCAAACATGCAGTTCATGCAAGACAGCCCAAGAATTTCCAGGAACTGGAGGCTTTTTGCCAAGAGGAATGGGCAGCTTTACCATCTGACATCAAGTCCTGGAAGAGCACGGCGGGCACACGCTTGTGAACACTCAAACCGCCGTACAGCTAAGGTAATTTGCACAGGAGAGTCGACCTGCCACTGTCAAAAAGATGGCGGCTGGTCGGTAAGTCGTTAATGTACCTAGTTTGCCTTGTGGGAGAGCAAATCCCATGGAACTTCCATATATGTTTGGGAAGTTGGGAACTTAGGTTGTGCAAAGTTTCAGGGCAATTGATTGAGGTTTAGGCACTTTATGGTACGTTAAGCACTTTTCACATTAAGAAGATCACATTAAACGTTTTAGGATTGTAAAATATTGCTTAACGTGAATCACTTTTGGTGTGATTTACCAAATGATCTGAATTTTTTAGAATATGTTGGCATAGACAGAATCTTGTATTGTGTGAGGTTTGGGGGAAATTGGTAACATCTAAATAATAACATCTAAAGTCTTTTTGTTACGTTAAGCAACATTAAGCGCCCCAAAAATCAAGCTTAATGTCCATAGTTTGCCTTCTGGGAAGGCGCATCCTACGAAACTTCCAGGATAGGTTTGGGAAGTTGAGAACTTAGGCTGTGCAAAGTTTCAGGGCCATTGGTTGAGGTTTAGGCACTTTATGGTACGTTAAGCAACATTAAGCAGTTTTCACATTAAACATTTTAGGATTGTAAAATATGGCTTAACGTGAATAACTTTTGCTGCAATTTCCGAAATGATCTGAAATTTTCAGAATATGTTGGCATAGACATTGTGGGAAGTTTGATTAACATCTAAGGTCTTTTTGGTACGTTAAGCAACATTAAGCACCACAAAAATCAAGCTTAATGTCTCTAGTTTGCCTTCTGGGATGGCGAATCCTACGAAACTTCCAGGATAGGTTTGGGACATTGAGAACTTAGGTTGTGCAAAGTTTCAGGGCAATTGATTGAGGTTTAGGCACTTTATGGTACGTTAACCACTTCAGCCCCGGAAGGATTTCACACTTTAGGACCAGAGCCCTTTTTGCGATTCGGCGCTGCGTCGCTTTAACTGACAATTGTGCTGTCGTGCAACGTTGCACTCAAACAAAATTTGCGTCCTTTTTTCCCCACAAATAGAGCTTTCTTTTGGTGGCATTTGATCGCCTCTGCGTCATTTCTTATCGCCGCTATAAACAAAAGAAGAGCGACCATTTTGCAAAAAAACCCAAATTTCTTACTTTTTGCTAAAATTCAAATCCAAAAAAAATATAAAAAAACATTTTTTTCACCGTTTTTGGCCGATTTATATAATTCCTCATATTTGCGATAAAAAAAATTGCAATCAGCGTTTATTGATTGGTTTGCGCAAAAGTGGCCGCGTTTACGGATGGTGAGAATTTCATTTCTGGGGTTTTTATTTTTTTAAAATTTTTTACTAGTAATGGCGGTGATCTGGGATTTTTAGCGGTAATGCGATATTGGGGCAGACATGACGGACATTTTTGACACTTTTTTGGGACCAATGACATTTATTCAGTGATCATAAATTTAAATGTCCACTGATTACTGTATAAATGTCATTGGCAGTGAAGGGGTTAACCTGGGGTGAGAGCCAGGGGTTAACTGTGTTCCCTGGGTGTGTTCTTACTGTGGGGGGGTTGGGCTAACATGGGCATGAGAGATCTAACTGATCCCAGTGACAGGGATCAGTAGATCTCTCATACCCCACTGACAGAGCGGGGAACCGCCGTGTTTACATCGGCGGTTCCCCGTTCTTTCCCTGTAGCCGCTCATCGCGGCTCGCCGGCAGACATCGGGTCCGCCCGAGCCGCGGGCACACTCCCCAGGAGTGCGACGGGTGCGCGCACGCGCCCCCTGGTGGCTGATTGCAGATCGCCACTTATTTACAGCGATTCGCGCAGGGCTCCCCGACTGCCACCGTAAAAACACGGCGCGCGGTCGGGAACCGGTTAAGCAACATTAAGCAGTTTTCACATTAAACGTTTTAGGATTGTAAAATATTGCTTAACGTGAATAACTTTTGGTGCGATTTCCCAAATGATCTGAAAAATTCAGAATATGTTGTCATAGACAGAATCTTGAATTGTGTGAAGTTTGGGGGAAATTGGTTAACATCTAAGGTCTTTTTGGTACGTTAAGCAACATTAAGCGCCCCAAAAATGAAGCTTAATGTCCCTAGTTTTCCTTCTGGGATGGCGAATCCTACGAAACTTCCAGGATAGGTTTGGGAAGTTGAGAACTTAGGTTGTGCAAAGTTTCAGGGCAATCAATTGTGGTTTAGGCACTTTATGGTACGTTAAGCAACATTAAGCAGTTTTCACATTAAATGTTTTAGGATTGTAAAATATTGCTTAACGTGAATAACTTTTGGTGCGATTTCCCAAATGATCTGAAATTTTCAGAATATGTTGTCATAGACAGAATCCTGTATTGTGTGAAGTTTGAGGGAAATTGGTTAACATCTAAGGTCTTTTTGGTACATTAAGCAACATTAAGCGCCCCAAAAAACAAGCTTAATGTCTCTAGTTTGCCCTGTGGGAAAGCAAATCCTACGAAACTTCCAGGATAGGTTTGGGAAGTGGAGAACTTAGGTTGTGCAAAGTTTCAGGGCAATTGATTGAGGTTTAGGCACTTTATTATTTTTTATTTTTTTAAATTTATTTCAGGTACTTATATAGCGCCGTCAATTTACGCAGCGCTTTACATATACATTATACATTCACATCAGTCCCTACCCTCAAGGAGCTTACAATCTAAGGTCCCTAACTCACATTCATACATATACTAGGGCCAATTTAGACAGGATCTAATTAACCTCAGAGCATGTCTTTGGAGTATGGGAGGAAACCGGAGTACCCGGAGGAAACCCACGCAAGCACAGGGAGAACATGCAAACTCCAGGCAGGTAGTGTCGTGATCGGGATATGGTACATTAAGCACTTTTCACATTAAGCAGTTTTCACATTAAACGTTTTAGGATTGTAAAATATTGCTTAACGTGAATAACTTTTGGTGCGATTGACCAAATGATCTGAAATTTTCAGAATATGTTGGTATATACAGAGTCTTGTATTGCTTGAAGTTTGGGGGAAATTGGTGAACATTAAAGGTCTTTTTGTTACATTAAGCAACATTAAGCGCCCCAAAAATCAAGCTTAATGTCCATAGTTTGCCTTCTGGGATGGCGAATCCTACGAAACTTCCAGGTTAGGTTTGGGAAGTTGAGAACTTAGGTTGTGCAAAGTTTCAGGGCCATTGATTGAGGTTTAGGCACTTTATGGTACGTTAAGCAACATTAAGAGCCCCAAAAATGAAGCTTAATGTCCCTAGTTTGCCCTGTGGGAGAGCAAATCCTACGAAACTTCCAGGATAGGTTTGGGAAGTTGAGAACTTAGGCTGTGCAAAGTTTCATTGATTGAGGTTTAGACACTTTATGGTATGTTAAGCAACATTAAGCAGTTTTCACATTAAATGTTTTAGGATTGTAAAATATGGCTTAACGTGAATAACTTTTGCTGCGATTTCCGAAATGATCTGAAATTTTCAGAATATGTTGGCATAGACAGAATCTTGAATTGTGTGAAGTTTGGAGGAAATTGGATAACATCTAAGGTCTTTTTGGTACGTTAAGCAACATTAAGCGCCCCAAAAATCATGCTTAATGTCTCTAGTTTGCCTTGTGGGAAAGCAAATCCTACGAAACTTCCAGGATAGGTTTGGGAAGTGGAGAACTTAGGTTGTGCAAAGTTTCAGGACAATTGATTGAGGTTTAGGCACTTTATGGTACATTAAGCAGTTTTCACATTAAACGTTTTAGGATTGTAAAATATGGCTTAACGTGAATAACTTTTGGTGCGATTTCCCAAATGATCTGAAATTTTCAGAATATGTTGGCATAGACAGAATCTTGTATTGTGGGAAGTTTGGGGGAAATTGGTTAACATCTAAGGTCTTTTTGGTACATTAAGCGCCCCAAAAATCAAGCTTAATGTCTCTAGTTTGCCTTCTGGGATGGCGAATTACTACGAAACTTCCAGGATAGGTTTGGGACATTGAGAACTTAGGTTGTGCAAAGTTTCAGGACAATCGATTGTGGTTCAGGCACTTTATTACACGTTAAGCAACATTAAGCAGTTTTCACATTAAACGTTTTAGTATATCCCCTCCCTGTCTCTCTCTCTCTCTCTCTCTCTCTCTCTGTGCCTCTCTCTCTTTCTTTCTGTCTCTCTCTTTGTGTCACTCTCTCTCTGTCTCTCTGTGTACCTCTGTCTCTACCTCTCTGTGTCTCTCGCTCTCTCTGTGTCTCTTGCCTTCTGTCTCTCCCTCTCTGTGTCTCTCTCTGTGTGTGTCTCTCTCTCTGTGAGTCTCTCTCTGTTTGTCTGTCTCTCTCTCTCTATGTGTCTCTCTCTCTGTCTATCTCTCTCTCTATGTGCCTCTCGCTATGTGTGTCTCTCTCTCTGTCT
>BLSH010217049.1:1949-9449 GCA_018402905.1 Glandirana rugosa | reverse complement strand
TCCCTCTCTCGTTCCCTGCCCCCCGCTCTCTTTCTCTCTCTGTCCCTGCCTCTATCTCTGTCCGTCTCTTTCTCTCCATCTCTCTCTCTCCCTCGCTCTGTCTCTTTCTCTCTCCCTGTCTCCCCCTCTCATTGTCTCTCTCCCTCTCTCTTTCTCCCTGTGTCTCTCTCTCTCTCTCCCTGTCTCTCTCTCTCTCCCTCCCTGTCTCTCTATCTCCTTCTGTCTCCCTGTCTCTTTCTCTCTGTCTCTCTCTTTGTCTCTCTCTATCTCCCTTTCTCTCTGGGTGAAATTCTCTCTGCCTGTCTCTCTCTCCCCCCTCTCTCTCTCTCTCTCTCTCTCCCTATCTCTCTCCCTCTCTTTCACTCTCTCTCCCTGCCTCTCTCTGTCTCCGTCTCTTTCTCTCCATCTCTCTCTCTCTCTCTCTCTCTCTCTCTCTCTCCCTGTCTCTTTCTTTCCCTGTCTTTCTTTCCCTGTCTCCCTCTCTCACTGTCTCTCTCTCCCTCTCTCTTTCTCTCTACCTGTATCTCTCCATCTCTCTCTCTCCCTGCCTCTCCCCCTGTCTCTCTCTCCCTCTCTCTCTTTCTCTCTCTGTCTCTCTCTACCTGTCTTCCCCTATCTCTCTCTCTCTCTCTCTATTTCTCTCCCTCTCTCTCTCTCCCCCATCTCCCTCTCTCCCAGCCTCTCTGTGTCCCGATCTCTCTCTCCCTCTCTCTCTGTCCCTGTATCCCTCTCTCATTCCCTGCCCCCTATCTCTCTGTGTCCCTGCCTCTCTCTCTGTCCCTCTCTTTCTCTCCATCTCTCTCTCTCTCCCTGTCTCTCTCCCTCTCTCTCTGTTCCTGTCTCCCTCTCTCATTCCCTGCCCCCTATCTCTCTGTGTCCCTGCCTCTCTCTCTGTCCCTGTCTCTTTCTCTCCATCTCTCTCTCGCCCTCTCTCTTGTTCTCCCTCTCTCTCTGTCAGTCTCTCTTTACCTGTCTCTCCCTGTCTCCCCCTCTCACCGTCTCTCTCTGGCTCTCTCTTTCTCCCCATCTCTCTCTCTCTGTCTCTCTCCCTCCCCCCTCTCTCACTCTCTCCCTGTCTCTCTATCTCCCTCTGTCAACCTGTCTCTTTCTCTCCCTGTCTCGCTCTGTCTCTCTCTATCTCCCTTTCTCTTTCTGTGACAATCTCTCTCCGTATCTCTCGCTCTATCTCTCTCTCTCCCTGTCTCGCTCTCTCTCTCTGTCTCTCTCTCCCCCTCTCTCTCCCTGTCTCTCTCAATCTCTTTCACTCTCTCTCCCTGTCTCTCTCTGTCTCCCTGTCTCTCTCCATGTCTCTCTCTCCCTCTTTCTCTATCTCCCTCTCAGTCTCTCTCTCTTCCTGTCTCCCCCTCTCACTGTCTCTCTCCCTCTCTCTCCCTGTATCTCCCCCTCTTTCTTTCCCTGTCTCTCTCTCACTCTGTCTCTCTCTTTCCCCCTGTCTCTCTCTTTCTTTCCCTGTCTCTCTCTCCTTTTCTCTCTCTCTCTCTCTCATTCCATGCCTCTCTTTCCCTTTTTCTCTCCTTCTCTCACTGTCTCTCTCTCTCTCACTGTCTCTCTCTCTCTCACTCTCTCTCTCTCTCTCTCTCTCTCTCTCACTGTCTCTCTCTCTCACTGTCTCTCTCTCTCACTGTCTCTCTCTCTCACTGTCTCTCTCTCTCCCTGTCTCTCCATCTCTCTCTCTCCCTCTCTCTCTCTCTGTTGCTCTCTGTCTCTCTCCCTCTCCCACTCTCCCCCGTCTCTCTCCCTGTCTCTCTTTTGCTCACTCTCTCTCTCTCCCCCTGTCTCTCTCCATGTCTCCCCCTCTCCCAGTCTTTCTTTCCCTGTCTCTCTCTCCTTGTCTCTCTCACCCTGTCTCTCACTCTCTCTCCATCTCTCTCTCCCTCTCTCCCTCTCTTCATGCCTCTCTCTCTCCCTTTCTCTCCCTGTCTCTTCCTATCTCTCATGCTGACTCTCTCTCCCTCCCCCCTCCCCCCCACTCTGTCTCTCTTCCTCTCTCTCTCTCTGTCCTCCTCTCCTCCTCTCTCCATCTCTCTCTCTTTCTGTCTCTCTCTGTCTTTCTCTCCCCCTCTCTGTGTCTCTCTCTCTCTGTCTCCCTCTCTCTCTCTCTCTCCCTGAATCTTTCTCTCTCCCTCTCTGCCCCACCTCTCTCCCCTTTTCTCTCTCTCTCTCTCTCTCTCTCTCCCTGTCTCTCTCTCCCTCTTTCTCTCTCTCTGTCTCTCTCTACCTGTCTCTCTCTCCCCCTCTCACTGTCTCCCCCTGTCACTATCTCTCTCCCTCTCTCCCTCCCTATCTCTATCCCTCTCTATCTCCCTGTCTCTCTCTCTCCCCCACTCTCTCTCCCTCTCTCTATCTCTCTCCATGTCTATTTCTTTCCTTGTCTCTCTCTCTCTCCCTTTCTCTCACTCTCTCTTCCCATGTCTCTCTCTCCCTCCCTCTCTCTCTCCCTGTCTCTCTCTCCCTGTCTCCCTCTCTCCCTGTCTCTCCCTCTCCCTGTCTCCCTCTCTCCCTGTCTCTCTCTGTCCCTGTCTCCCTCTCTCTCTCTGTCCTTGCCCCTCTCTCCCTGTCTCCCTCTCATCCTTTCTCTCTCTTTCTCCTTGTCTTGCTCTCTCCATGTCTCTCTCTCTCTCTCTCCCCGTCTCTCTCTCTCCCTCTCTCTCCCTGTCTCTCTCTCTCTCCCTGTCTCTCTCTCCCTCTTTCTCTCTCTCTGTCTCTCTCTGCCTGTCTCTCTCTCTCTCCCCCTCTCACTGTCTCCCCCTGTCACTATCTCTCTCCCTCTCCCTCCCTATCTCTATCCCTCTCTATCTCCCTGTCTCTCTCTCTCCCTCTCTCTATCTCTCTCCATGTCTATTTCTTTCCTTGTCTCTCTCTCTCTCTCCCTTTCTCTCACTCTCTCTTCCCATGTCTCTCTCTCCCTCTCACTCTCTCCCTGTCTCTCTCTCCCTGTCTCCCTCTCTCCCTGTCTCTCTCTCTCTCCCTGTCTCTCTCTCCCTCTCTCTGTCTCCCTCTCTCTCTCTCTGTCCCTGTCCTCCTCTCTCTCTCTGTCCTTGCCCCTCTCTCCCTGCCTCCCTCTCACCCTTTCTCTCTCTTTCTCCTTGTCTTGCTCTCTCCATGTCTCTCTCTCTCCCTCTCTCTCCCTGTCTCTCTCTCTCTCTCCCTGTCTCTCTCTCCCTCTTTCTCTCTCTCTGTCTCTCTCTACCTGTCTCTCTCTCTCTCCCCCTCTCACTGTCTCCCCCTGTCACTATCTCTCTCCCTCTCCCTCCCTATCTCTATCCCTCTCTATCTCCCTGTCTCTCTCTCCCCCACTCTCTCTCTCTCTCTCTATCTCTCTCCATGTCTATTTCTTTCCTTGTCTCTCTCTCTCCCTTTCTCTCACTCCCTCTTCCCATGTCTCTCTCTCTCCCTCTCTCTCTCTCCCTGTCTCTCTCTCCCTCTCTCCCTGTCTCTCTCTCTCCCTCCCTGTCTCTTCCCGTCTCTCTCACACTCTCTCTCACTTTCTCTCTACATCTCTCTCTGTCTCCCCCTATCACTGCCTCTCTCCCTTTCCCACTCTCTCCCTGTCTCTCTCCCTCTTTCTCTCTCCGTCTCTCTCTATTTCTCTCCCTATCTCGCTCCCTCTCTCTCCATGTCTCTCTCCCTCTCTCCCTGTCTCTCTCTCACTCTCTTTCTCTCTCTCTCTGTCTCTCTCTCCCTCTCCCCCTGTCTCTCTCTCTCTCTCTCTCCCTCTCCCCCTGTCTCTCTCTCTCTCCCCCTGTCTCTCTCTCTCTCCCTCCCTGTCTCTTCCTGTCTCTCTCACTTTCTCTCTACATCTCTCTCTCTCCCTCTCTCTCTTTCTCTCTGTCTCTCTCTCTCTGTCTCCCCTATCAATGTCTCTCTCCCTCTCTCTCCCTGTCTCTCTCCCTGTCTCTCGCTTTCCTTGTCTCTCTCTCTCCCTGTCTCTCTCCCTGACTCTCTCTCCCCCTCTCTCTTCCCCTCTCTGTCTCTTTCCCTCTCTCTGTCCTTCTCTCCTCTCTCTGTCTCTCACCATCTCTCTCTCTGTCTTTTTCTCCCTCTCTGTGTGTCTCTCTCTCTCCATGTCTCCCTCTCTCCATCTCTCTCTCCCTGTCTCTCACTCTCTCTCTGTCTCCCATTCTCCCTCTCTCTGTCCCTGTCTCCCTCTCTCTCTGCCCTTGCCTCTCTTTCTCAGTGTCCCTGTCTCTCTCTCTCTGTCCCTATCCCTCTCTCTCTTCCCCCCTCTCTCTCTCTCCCTGACTCTCTCCCCTTGTCTCTCTCTCTCTCTCTCCTGGCCTCTTTCTCACTGTCTCTCTCTCTCTCCCTCCCCCTCTCTCTCTCCTTGCCTCTCTCTCCCTGTCTGTCTCTCTCTTTGTCCCTCTCAGTCTCTCTCTCTCTCTCCCTGTCTCTCTCTCTCCCTGTTTCTCTCTCTCCCTGTCTCGCTCTCTCCCGGTATCAGTATTACCCTCTTTCTTTCTCCTTGTCTTGCTCTCTCCCTGTCTCTATCTCTCTCCCTGTCTTCGTCTCCCTGTCTTTCTCTCTCTCCCTCTCTCCCTGTCTCTTGCCCTCTCTCTCTCTCTGTCTCCCTTTCTCTTTCACTCCCTGTCTCTTTTTCTCTCTCTCTCCCTGTCTCTCTCTCTCTTTTTCTCCTCTCGCCTTTCAGGACAGCACCATGGAGAGAGCGCAGCTCCACCTCTTACAGGAAACACTGCCGTGTCAACGCCCCTTTAAAAGCGGCTGCTTCCACCATGCCCTCAGTCTTAGTGTTTCCTCCGTCATGGTGGAAGCACTGCTGGGGAACTAAGAGAGGGAGCTGCGCTCTTTGTGTTGGTAGGAGGTAGTCTCTCTGAGGAAAAGGTACCTTGGACCAGCCCAGCACCTCCTTGATCGAGCAGGGGGTGTTCCGGTGTCCTCTCCTCTTCTGGCTCATAGGAGTGATAGCCAGCTGGGAGGGCCTGCTCCTAGAGTCCAGGGCCGCGGTTGTGGTGTGTATACCGAGCAGGGGCTCGGTATATCGGACTGGATCCCGGAGCAGCGGGTGACGCGGCTTCCGGGGGCGGGACTTCTGGCAGGGGCGTAGCGGCGAGTAGTTCCGGCCGCTGGAACGCAGGAGGAGGGGGCGGGTCCTCTGGCTGGGGCTTCCTTCCGGTTTCCAAACGTGGAGACGCGGGAAGGAGGGTTTATTTAAAAGGAAGCCACGAATGATCGCTGCGGGCGGCAATGGAGGTCCAGGTCGTGGAGATGGTGGATGCAGGCGCTCCTAACCCCAGCCAGGCCCAGGTAAGAGAGGTTCAGTGGTAGCCTCTTATCTTGCTTTTGGGCTGTGTGTGTGTTTTTGTTGGTAATTTTAAGCCTGCAGCTGTCTGTTGGAAGTTATTTTCTTCTAACAGCACAGCGAGGGTAATGCTCTGGAGGGGGCTCTTCTTCCATCCGGTCTCTCTCTCTTTGGTGGCGGGTGTATCCCTCTAGGCTCAGGTTCCGGGAAGGGTTACTAGTTTATTGTTCTTTTTTTTGTCTTATAGGGCAAAGCCACTGCCAAATCAGAGAAGGCCCTCGGGAGGAAGTGTCCCTCTTGCAAAAACCCCTAAGGGACTCCTGGCCCAAGGTCCTTTGTAGATCCTGCATTGCAGGCCTAGTAAAGGAAGAGACCTCACAAGAGTGTAAAGAACTGCTTTCTTCTGTAAGGAAGGAACTGGCAGATACTTTGGGGTCAGTGCGGTCCCTGATAAAAAAGGGATCTGGACAGAGCCGAAGCCCTTTACCCGAACCTCTGCCATCCATCTCTGGTCAGGAGGAGGAGGATTCAGAGGAAGAAAGAGGTAGCATTCCTTATTCTGTAGAGGACTCAGAAGAGGAAGAGTTTGAAGAGGACAGCAAACCCTCTCGCTACAAACTTTCTTTGGAAGAAGTAGAAGAGCTTCTCAAAGCCATTTACTCCACATTCCAGATTCAGGAGGAAAAAACACAATTATCAGTACACGATAAGATGTATCAGGGTTTAGAGGGCACGAAGCACAGGGTATTCCCAGTGCATAAGGTCCTAACCGATACCATAAAAAAAGAATGGAATGATCCAGAAAGGGGTCAGTTTTTCTCCAAAACTCTTAAGAGGTGATTTCCATTTGATGAGGAGGAGTCGTGTGTGTGGAATAAAAGACCAAAAATTGATGCGGCCTTTTCTCAAGTTTCTAGGAAAACTGACTTAGCTTTTGAGGATATGGGGGTCCTCAAGGATGCTATGGACAAGAGAGCAGATTCCCTGCTCAAGAAAGCTTGGGATTCTTCCCTGTCCAATCTTAAGCCAGCCATGGCTACCACAGTGGTGGCAAGAAATTTGGAGTGTTGGATTGAGAAACTGCAGGGGCATGTGGTGGCAGGCACTTCCAGGAAGGACCTACTGGAGTCCTTCCCTACGCTCCTTAGAGCGGTTAAATATATGGCGGATGCATCGGCAGAATCGATCAGGATGACAGCGAGATCATCGGCCCTTATCAATTTGGCAAGAAGAGCCTTGTGGCTTAAAACTTGGTCAGGGGATTCTGCTTCAAAGGTCAAGTTATGCGGAATACCATTCACAGGGGACCTACTCTTTGGACAAGAATTGGAATCCGTCTTAGATCGTACGGCGGATAAAAAGAAAGCCTTCCCGCAAAAGAAGGTGGTGGCGGGGAAAAATAATTTTTGTCATTTTCAGCAGTCCTACAAAGGAAAGGAACAGAAGAAAACCTGGGTTCCCCCGAAAGGAAGAGGCAGAGGAGGGGTGCTCTTTAGGGCCCCAGAGCAAAGCTCTAAAAAAAAACAGTGACAATTGCCTCCCAGTTGGGGGAAGGCTACAAGCCTTCCTTCAAGCCTGGAAGGAATCAGTAACCAGAGGGCTCTGATCAGGGTTATCGAGAAGGGTTACAATCTGGAATTTTCACGGATCCCCCCGCAAAGGTTGTATATAACGAAATTGCAGAAGGACCGGGAAAAAGCCCTGGCTATGACGGCCCTTTTAAGGGAACTGATACAACAGGGTGTGATAATACAGGTTCCAGAAGGACAAGTGGGGGAGGGTTTTTATTCCCACGTCTTCCTGGTAAAGAAACCTTCGGGAAAATTTCGCCTGATCTTGAATCTCAAGATACTGAACAAATCCATCAGGTACAAGAGGTTCAGGATGGATACCTTCTGCACCCTTATTTTTGGGAGGGGGTGAACAGGAAGACCTTGGACATAATAGTGTGGGACAACATAGTCAAGGGAATTTTCCCGGCAGTATCGGTCCCGAAAAAGGGCCAGGAAGACGTTAAAGCAATATATGTTGGAAACGCCCCCCTAGGCACTTTTAAGGTCTAACATTGGGAAGAGCTATTGGGACTAGTCTCGGGAGACCAATGACTAAGGAAGGTCCGAACTTCCTTCCGAACATCGGAAGGGGGTTGACCCTCCGTTAACAGTGACAAAAAAAAATCTCGAAACGAGACCCCGGGATTTCTCGTGGGGAGGAGACGGAGA
>BLSH010217039.1:43717-64192 GCA_018402905.1 Glandirana rugosa | reverse complement strand
CCCATACTCACCTCCAGGACTTCACCCAAGCCTCCTCCCACACTATGTAATTCCCTACCCCAATCTGTCAGACTCTCTCCTACTCTGTCCACTTCTAGACAATCTCTGCAAACGTTTCTCTTCAGACAAGCCTATTCGACCTCCATCTGACAACTGTTCTTTTATTTTACCCATCAGCTGAGCCCCCCACAGCTATTACCTTTTGTATAACTTGACCCTCCCTTTTAGATTGTAAGCTGTAATGAGCAGGGCCCTCTAATTCTTCCTGTATTTAATTGCATTGTAACTGTACTGTCTGCCCTTACAGGGCCGTCTTTAATATTAATTGGACCCTGAGAAAACTTTTTTTGGGCCCTCTCCTTCCATGTAATTTCACGCTTCACCTGCTCTGAGACATACAAAAAATAGCAGTATACTGAATTAGATGAGGCAGCGATTGGTTGCCAGAGGCTACAGTATATCATTACCGCTTACTGATTGGCAGCTGACTGATTTGCTAGAGGTTACATCACATGACTTCCGCTTGTTGATTGGTTGCTAGAGACTATTGTACATCAATACTGCTCACTGATTGGTTGATAGAGGTTGCTACACATACTTACCACTCACTAATTGGTTGCTAAAGGTCACTGCACATTATTACTGCTCACTGATTGGTTGCAAGAGGTTATTACACAGGCTGATGGTAGGCTTAATTACCTCAGTTGTAGGCAGGACTTTCAAGCATGCCCCTCTACCTCCACAGTGGGCAGCATTCAGCAGAGGTGATGGTGGATATGACCTCAGGGGGGCATGACATACATATGAATCTACACATCAATGAAGCCGGTCCGCGGCTATTTACATATTAATGCCGTGGCTATTTATATATCAATGCAGGTTATTCACATGTAAACACAGGGTCTGCAAGTGAGTTATCTGTACATGGCAATAAGGCAGAGCTGGCCAGCATTAGTAACAGGACTTCACACTGAGATATCGGGACAAAGCATGGGACTAAAACGTCAAGGGACAAGGGAATTTAAACTGGGATAGTTGGCAAGTATGAGGCAGCTGCTTTGGGCCCTACAACAATGATGGGGTCCAGGGCAGCTGTCCCTTTTGCCCTGCCTTAAAGACGGCCCTGTGCCCTCATGTTGTAAAATGCTGCACAAACTGGGTGCTAAATAAATCCTGTATAATAATAGGGTAGAGTTGGTTCAGGATCAGTAATCATACAAACTCCAGTGAAAGACCATTCAGTAATGATTCAATGCAGGTCCCAAGTTTAAATAGGCTACTAGGTAATAGTATCTGTGGTGGACGTGCCCATGATGTGTGTGCTCCTATGCACATATGCAGGTGCATTCATGCATGTTTACTTAGACCCCTATGCCAGAAAACGTGCACATTTATGCACATGCACAATCTTTCTGATGGTTATATTTTGCTTCTGACACTTCTGCTTTCTGTAGCGCAACTGCACGTTGTAAACACAAAAATACAAAAGTCCCACAATGCCTATATTACGGCCCTACAATTATGGGGTATTTAGCATGATAACACATATTTCTAGCAAGTCTTCTGAATATTTTGCTTTTATTTTGAATTAAAATTAAAAAAAAAAAGTTGGATCTCACTGATGTTGTATAACCTTTTTACAGAACGTGTTTCTTCTCCTCAACAAGGTGATTGGTTCGAATGCGAGCTTTGTGGGAAGGTAATGCTTATACATGCTGTTTTATGTTATGTGTATCCTAGTATATTTTTGCATTCTGCTTTATGTTTTATTGTCGATTAGTCTTGTACAACCGGCTATAATATCTGATCTCTGATGTTCAGACTGGAGGAGGCTGTATACTGATGGAAGCACTCAAGCAGAGTGTGGGACATTCCATTACATTGGTGGTCCCTAATAGAGGTTTTCTCAACCTCTCCAAGGGAAGCTGGGCTCTATGGGCAAAATGGGCAAAATGGGCAAAATGTGGTGCATAGAAACCAATTAGCTTCCAGGTTTTATTGGCTACCATACACAACTGCACTGGATTCTGAGTGCACCAGTTTTAGTAAATCTATCTCATTGTCTTTCAGTTATTTAACTGTTGTTTGTGTCTTTCTGTCTTGGTGACCCATGTTCCTTTCTTTTTCTGAGGGTAGAACTTGTCCGTGTGGACAGTAACCGAAAAAAATGACCATTCTCACTCTATCCAACCTTAAAAAAGGTTTTAATAAATTGGATGTGGTAGTAGTGAGTGGATGTGAGGTCCCTACACGCTAAATGGCAATGGAAATGTGTGGAGAAGGATAAGGAGAGAGAAGGACAGTGCCAACCTTCATTGAGTCTTGATGGAAACTGAAGTTGTATATCCACAAAGAGGAAATAAAAGGGCTGATGGTGGATTAGGGCTAAGAAAGAGAGAGTATTCTGCGGGGTTTGGGGAATGGAGGATTCAGTAGAGAGTTCGGTGATCTGCACATTGAGAGATTTGTCTCTTCAGAGTCTTTTTAGTCTGTATCAGAATCCAATGCTATGCCAAACTGTGTATAAATTTGTATCTTTATGGTAACTGTCTTCTTCATTATAGGATGAGGATTCTGCTTTCCTAGTCTTGCCAGTTATGAAAGGAATGTTATGCAGGTAAGACAAAGGTGTCTCTCGTCTAATTTTTTAAACTCTGTAAGTTTATTTAAGTATAATCAACAGGAAGAGCGTTCAACCTAAGGCGGGAATTCACAGTGGCTTTGTACATATTGTTTTATTATGTTTCCACAGAGACACAATTAGTAACGTACTGATACAAAACAATGTCCACAGAGACACAATCTGTACCGACACAACCAGATACACGTCCACAGAGACACAATCTGTACCGACACAACCAGATACATGTCCACAGAGACACAATCTGTACCGACACAACCAGATACACGTCCACAGAGACACAATCTGTACCGACACAACCAGATACACGTCCACAGAGACACAATCTGTACCGACACAACCAGATACATGTCCACAGAGACACAATCTGTACTGATACAACCAGATACACGTCCACAGAGACACAATCTGTACCGACACAACCCGATACATGTCCACAGAGACACAATCTGTACCGACACAACCAGATACACGTCCACAGAGACACAATCTGTACCGACACAACCAGATACACGTCCACAGAGACACAATCTGTACCGACACAACCAGATACACGTCCACAGAGACACAATCTGTACCGACACAACCAGATACACGCCCACAGAGACACAATCTGTACTGATACAACCAGATACACGTCCACAGAGACACAATCTGTACTGATACAACCAGATACACGTCCACAGAGACACAATCTGTACCGACACAACCAGATACATGTCCACAGAGACACAATCTGTACTGATACAACCAGATACATGTCCACAGAGACACAATCTGTACTGATACAACCAGATACATGTCCACAGAGACACAATCTGTACCGACACAACCAGATACATGTCCACAGAGACACAATCTGTACAGATACAACCAGATACAGGTCCACAGAGACACAATCTGTACCGACACAACCAGATCAATGTCCACAGAAACACAATCTGTACCGACACAACCAGATACATGTCCACAGAGACACAATCTGTACCGACACAACCAGATACACGTCCACAGAGACACAATCTGTATCGACACAACCAGATACTTGTCCACAGAGATACAATCTGTACCGACACAACCAGATACATGTCCACAGAGACACAATCTGTACCGACACAACCAGATACATGTCCACAGAGAGACAATCTGTACCGACACAACCAGATACATGTCCACAGAGACACAATCTGTACCGACACAACCAGATACACATCCACAGAGAGACAATCTGTACCAACACAACCAGATACATGTCCACAGAGACACAATCTGTACCGACACAACCAGATACACATCCACAGAGATACAATCTGTACCGACACAACCAGATACATGACCACAGAGATACAATCTGTACCAACACAACCAGATACATGTCCACAGAGATACAATCTGTACTGATACAACCAGATACATGTCCACAGAGACACAATCTGTACTATACTGACACAACCAGAAACATGTCCACAGAGACACAATCTGCACAATCTGTACCGTACTGACATCACCAGAAACATGTCCATAGTGACACAATCAGTACCATACTGAAACAACCAGAAACATGTCCATAGAGACACAATCAGTACCATACTGACGCAACCAGAAACATGCCCATAGAGACACAATCAGTACCATACTGACACAACCAGAAACATGCCCATAGAGACACAATCAGTACCATACTGACACAACCAGAAACATGTCCATAGTGACACAATCAGTACCATACTTACAAAACCAGAAACATGTCCATAGAGACACAATCAGTACTATACTGACACCACCAGAAACATGTCCATAGAGACACAATCTGTACCGTACTGACACCACCAGAAACATGTCCATAGAGGCACAATCAGTACAGGTGTTTTCCCCACACTAATGGTCCGGTGGTTGTGAAGATTTTGTAGCAGGGGGGCTTATCAGAATCTGGAATTCCCCTTTAAAAATAATGGGGCCTCCAGATACTGGACCCACCCCCTACTTGAATAAGTACATAATACCCTTATTCATTTACAAAAAAATACACAGTATCTCACGGAAGTGAGTACACCCCTCACATTTTTTGTAAATATTTTATTATATCTTTTCATGTGACAACACTGAAGAAATGACACTTTGCTACAATGTAAAGTAGTGAGTGTACAGCTTGTATAACAGTGTAAATTTGCTGTCCCCTCAAAATAACTCAACACACAGCCATTAATGTCTAAACCACTGGCAACAAAAGTGAGTACACCCCTAAGTGAAAATGTCCAAACTGAGCCCAATTAACCATTTTCCCTCCCCGGTATCATGTGACTCGTTAGTATTACAAGTTCTCAGGTGTCAATGGGGAGCGGGTGTGTTAAATTTGGTGTTATCGCTCTCACTCTCTCATACTGGTCACTGGAAGTTCAACATGGCACCTCATGGCAGAAGAACTCTCTGAGGATCTGAAAAATAGAATTCTTGCTCTACATAAAGATGTCCTAGGCTATAAGAAGATTCCCAAGACCCTGAAACTGAGCTGCAGCACAGTGGCCAAGACCATACAGCGGTTTAACAGGACAGGTTCCACTCAGAACAGGCCTCACAATGGTCGACCAAAGAAGTTGAGTGCACATGCTCAGCGTCATATCCAGAGGTTGTCTTTGGGAAATAGATGTACAAGTGCTGTCAGCATCAAATTGGTCTGCATGGCTGTCATCCCAGAAGGAAGCCTCTTCTAAAGATGATGCACAAGAAAGCCTGCAAACAGTTTGCTGAAGACAAGCAGACTAAGGACATGGATTACTGGAACCATGTCCTGTGGTCTGATGAGACCAAGGTAAACTTATTTGGTTCAGATGGTGTCAAGCATGTGTGGCGGCAACCAGGTGAGGAGTACAAAGGCAAGGTTATCTTGCCTACAGTCAAGCATGGTGGTGGGAGTGTCATGGTCTGGGGCTGCATGATTGCTGCACTAGGGAGCTGCAGTTCATTGAGGGAACCATGAATGCCAAAATGTACTGTGACATACTGAAGCAGAGCATGATCCCCTCCCTTCAGAGACTGCGCCACAGGGCAGTATTCCAACATGATAATGACCCCAAACACAACTCCAAGACAACCACTGCCTTGCTAAAGAAGCAGAGGTTTAAAGGTGATGGACTGGCCAAGGGGGCGTACTCACTTTTTGAGATATTGTAGTAAATAAAGACATACACCTTTTGATAAGGACTTTATTAAAAAAATGAAACTTCCAAAAATGCACCATGATGTAAATCCATCATCTATCACATTGTCAAGCAATGCAGATCCTTATCAATCGCAATAAACATTGTCCACCAACTGACCGATGGACACATCTGATCTCGTTGCTACACTGACTGTGTATGACAACCAATGGTACCCGCTGCTAAATGTAAACAAAAGGGTGTGATAAGGGCATATCTGATCAATGTCATTCCTAAATATGGCCATGTGGCCATATCTGGGCAGTGATATCCATCACATTCCCTGCCTCTTTGTCTACATGGCTGGGGAATCCTGGCAAGCAAATAAATGGTGCTGGGTGTTGTCACTAGTTGCTAAGGACACAGCAGTTGCTGCCACCATCTGCTTCCTTACCAACTATTAACAGTGGAGGAAGGAAGCGGTCATATATAGGAACGTTAGAAAAATTATACTATCTATCATATGAGCTCCCACCAAATTAGCTAAATGTCTGGTGTTCGGATGAACTCCCAAACAAGCAAAGTTTGGACCAAGAGCCCATCCCTAATAATAATTAAAGACACCTGGACCCAGGAGCAACAGTGTCAGTGTGAATCATAATAAAATACAATGTTGTAACAGTAATTACAGTAGAAAATAAAAAAAACAATTTAACATACACATAATTTTCTTTTTCATAGTATGACAGGATTATTACTACAAATGCCAACATTTTAATTAAATCCATTAAATAAATGAATAAGTAAATAAATAGTGACCTTGTCTGAATAATTTGCAAAACATAATAACCTCATGTAACAAGCAATAATACAACATAACATCCAATAAAACCTATATTGCAATCCCTACAAACAAATGTACTAAAACTACTAGTTCTACTTTGCCACACTCATTAATACTCTATCTTCCAGTCCTCGTCGTCTCCACCACCATCTCCACCCAGTCACTCGCTCACTGCTCATGAGATTGCCAATCACTTCAAAAACAAGATTGATGCAATTCGTGGGGACATCTCCACTGCAGACATCTAACTCACATAACATACCCTGTACAAATCCTCTCTCAACACACCCCTTATTTGACCTTGCTACTACCAAAGAGGTCTCTAAAGTCTTCTCAGAAGCCCGCCTTACCACCTGTCCCCTGGATCCCATTCCCTCACATCTACTACGGTCACCCTTTTCTTCTATCCTATGTTCCCTCACTCACATCTTTAATCTCTCCCTCTCTACTGGCACCTTCCCTGGAAAACATGCCCTGATCACCCCCATACTTAAAAAGCCCTTACTGGATGCCACCAGCCTGAACAACTTAAGCCCCACCTTCTATCTCCTGTTTGCGCCAAAACTTTTAGAATGCTTAGTCTACAACCGCCTTAGCTCTTACCTCAATGACAACAACCTTCTCAACCCCTTACAGTCTGGCTTTTGCTTGTTACACTCCACTGAAACTGCCCTACTGATACTCACTAATGACCTACTAACTGCCAAAACCAATGGCCCCTACTCCATACTCATACTACTCGACTTCTCTGAGGCCTTTGATACTGTTGACCATCCCTTCAAAAAACTCCACTCTCTTGGCCTTCAAGACTCTGTTCTCTCCTGGCATTCCTCCTACCTTTCACAGCGCTTCTTCAGTATGACCTATAACTCTATTTCCTACTCTCCACTTCCTCATTCTGTAGGGGTACCTCAAGGTTCTGTCCTCTGACCCCTTCTCTTCTCCATTTACACCTCCTCCCTTGGTCTGTTAATAAACTGCCATGGCTTCCAGTACCACCTCTATGCTGACGAAACACAAATCTATTTCTCTACTCCTCACCTCATGCTTTCAGCCTCCTCTCGCATTACTAACTGACATGTCAATATGCATGTCACACCACTTCCTCAAACTCAATCTTTCTAAAACTAAGCTGATCATTTTTTTCCTTCAGCCTCCCGCTGACTTCTCCATCAAGATCAATAATACAACCATCAGTCCCTCCCCTCATGCCAAGGTACTAGGTGTAATCCTTGACTCTGACCTGTCCTTTCAGCCCCAAATCCAATCACTATCCAAATTGTGCAGACTTCTAACTATTGAAACCACTAAGCAACTTATTCACTCCCTAGTTATCTCTCACCTTGACTATTGTAACTTCTTTCTCACTGGCCTACCTCTCCGCTGCCAGTCTCATCCACCTTACCTACCATTCAGTGTCCACCCCTCTCTCTGCCAATCCCTCCACTGGCTTCCCATTGCCCAATGAATAAAATTCAAAACATTGACAATAACATACAAAGCCATTCACATTTCTGCCCCAAGCTACATCACCCATCTTATCTCCAAATATCACCCAAACTATCCTCTCCGCTCTCCTATACCCTTCTGCTCTCTAGCTCCCTTGTGTCCTCCTCCCATGCTCATCTCTAGGACTTCTCCAAAGCCTCTCCCATCCTCTGGAACTCACTACCCCAATCTATCTGGTTATCTCCTACTCTGTTCACTTTTAGGCAATCCCTGAAAACTCATCTCTTCTGGGAGGCCTATCCTGCCTCCAGCTAACAACGGAATCTTCTACTCCCCTCATCAGTTCATAAATCACAGTTGCCACCTTTTGTTTCACCAGCCGCTCCTTCTTAAATAATAAGCTCGCAGGAGCAGGGCCCTTCTAATCCTCTCCTCTAACCCTATCGTTCCTTTTAATCCATTTGTGTTTTTATTGCCCTATGAGAGTATATCCTGTACACATTTACGGTCACACTACTCCACATCATCTCCTAAGGCTGACCAGCTCTTCCATTCTAATTTAAAGATATTTAAACCCATTTTCCTAATCATACATTATGGGACACAGGATGAGTATTCAGGTACACTGGGTTATGCCACTGCCTTTAGGAGAGTGGACATTGTTCAACAAAGCTGTAAAGACTGGTATGGACTTTTTATGGGGTCTCCATGAACCAACTTTAAATGTACAGATATATGCTAACTACTTTCAGTCTAGGTGTGGCCTCCAAGCTGTAGGTTGTTAGCTGTAATGTGTACACTGCTCAGTAAATGTTGCTGTCTAGTAACGGCCCGTGTGTTCTGGGTTTTTGCTTCAGGCTGGAACTTCTATCTGCTGGACTCTTCCGTTGTTCAAAGACAGGAATTAAATTTGAAGTGACTCGCCCGGTGACCATTGAATATGAAGTAGAGCCCTGGAGTAGTTATGGTTCCCTAATTCTGAAATTACACAATGGTTATGAAATATTAGGTCCTCTCTTCAACATAAAAACTGATCTGGAACCTGGAGTGGTCTCTGCAGTGTACTTGCCTCATTGTTTGTGCTTAAAAGGTAATATAACAATTTCAAGTCATCTCAAAACTCAATAAAACCAAAAGTGAGTTATTTTTCTACATTTTTCATCTTTTTACCAAACCTTACTTGCCAGGATATAAATAATGGAATGGATATGACTGATTAGTGTTTAAAGATACAAGGTCTGGGCATGCATATGTGTGATTTATTTTCTCTATACATCTCTGTACTGCACAATCAAACTGCAATGCAGCATTAAAAAATATAAAATAAATGGCTATTCCAAAACACCTCTATCATACCTGCAAAGAAAATATACTTACTACATACCCAGATTCTGGTGACATCATGATGCTTTCTTTGAGAAGAATTCCAAATCAGGACGTGAGTTTCACCTCTCAAGATTGCAGAACCTCACTGTTTCCAGGATTTCGTTGGAAAGATTGTAATGTCACCCTCACCTAGGTGCCAAGGGTGGAAGCCCCATGTAAGGTAAGTATGTTTTCTAACTTTTCCTTGTTTTTTTCCTAACAGGTATGATGTGGTGTTTTGGCATAGAAATGGGAAACCCAATGCAATAAGTGGACCTTAAATGCAACATGGTATGCCATTTGCGAATTACCCGTGCATCCCCTTAAAAAATATGATTATGGTAGTTATGGGCTTGGCTTATTGAGATCAGTAAAGAAAGCAAGACGATTTGAGTTACCACTTCATCTGTTATCATCTGGTCTCTCACCTTTTGCACACAGCAAGCTGATAAGGACTAAATCCTTGTACACACGCACAGATTGTTGGCCAACCGAATGTCCAACTTTTGTCCAAATTGGCTGTTGGCGGTTGTGTCTAGTGTACTGACGGTAATCAAGTAATCGGCCAACTAAGCCTAACATAGTGACGTGTTACGATCGTATTACGAGGAAATTCAAGTGAATGTGATTTGTGAATTAGGAACATAGGTTTACACGACCGAACATCTTCCTTGATACCGAGCATGCGTGTTTGCACTTCCAACTTTTTGTTGGCCAACTTCTGTACACATGATCCAAGAATCGACCAACGCCTTGTTGGCCAACAAAAGTTTTCTAGTCTTGTCAGCCAACTTCTGTTGGACAACAATTGGAAATCGGCTGTCGAATTGTGCGTAGTAACGGTCGGATTATCGGCCAACAGGCTGTTTGACAGTCGGTCCGTGTGTATGGGCCTTTAATCTCCGGATCACTTTTGTTTTCTTTAGTGATCCTCCTAAGAAAACACTATAATAACATAACATAGTAACATTTTCCAAGTTCACGGGAAGAAAATATGTAAAGGTTTCTAATTTAGAAGGCACGTAAAACCAAGAAGTTTATCCAATCTCAACACACAATCTGTTCCTATCATTTAATAATTTAGCAGCAATGGAAATACAAATATATATTTTTCATTTCTAAATTCTTTTGAAGGTTTTAAAGAAGATACATCATGTATTAAATGTGCTCATTTCAAAGATGATAACCTAACCTTGGAAGCACCAACTAGAGTTGAGCCGTACTATGTTGTCCTGGAAAATCCCACCTTCTCTGCTAGAGGGGTCCTTTTATATCCATTGACGTGGATAAAGGATGGAATAACAAAACTCCTACGCTTTCATGGCATGGTTCTGATATACTGGAGGATATCTGGCATTACCAATCCAAATCACAGGAAGTTCAGAATTCATCTCTATCTTATGCCCCATAACAAATTTGTTGAAACGGTAAATTGTATCCACATCCTTAATTTCTGTGTAAATTGCAATTTAATACCTAGCTTTTGTTCAGACGATAATAATTTAAACTGGCAATTTAAAACACAGACTGACAGTCCTGTTATAATAATATAACAATTGCCTCTGTGCAGAACCAAAATGAATGATACTGGATCGGACAGAAGATATCCAAGAGGGAGCCTCCACCAACACCCGTTCACACTGCCTCTTACCCCTAAGCTTGGACCCCCACTACAGAGGTTTGTCAAGCCTGTTCAAAACAGTCTGCTGGAATGGCGTCCTAGGGATTAGGAGATTAGCAGATCATTTCCATCCAGCACAATGTCGTCACGCGTCCCAGCTCCTCCCTGCTCGTTTTGTCATCAATGATGTCGTCAGGGGCCCTTGACAACATCATTGATGACGAAAAGTGTAGGGAGGAGCTGGAACGCAGGACAACATCATGCACTGGAACATGGCTGCCATTTTGTTGGTTGGAAATGATCTGCTAATTTGAATTAATGCCTGTATTGTTCTTTTAACATGTGAGTGCAATATTTCATTACTTTTATGAATTTTTTTTGGAACATACTGCACTATGATATGCTCCTTTGTTCCCTCTTGTATGTATGTGAGTCATCTACTAACCCTGGGCAGTGAATATATCCAGAAAGAGCATTAGGAGACATTTCCCTAAGACATCATTCCAGCAGACTGTTTTGAACAGGCTTGACCGACCACTGTAGTGGGGGTCCACGCTAAGGTGTCATTGGAGGCTCCTTCTTAGGTATCTTCTGTCCGGTACACCATAATTTTGGTTCTGCACAGAGACAATTTTTATATTACCATCACAGGACTCTCAATCTGTTTTTTAAGCGCTGCACCTTTGCCAGTTTTATTGTTGTTGACGTTGTTCCAGCATATCTGTGCAACTTCTATTTCTCACCTTTTATTATCATAATTCAATAGGTTAATTTTTCTAGTGCAGCTAGTCTTGAATTTTACAATAATAATTGAAAAGCTTTTTGTTTTGTTTTTTATTGTCTATGCCCTATAAGTATTTGGTGATTGTCAGAGGCGTAGCTTGAAGCTTGTGAGCCCCCCCCCCTGAAAAAGTTGACCTATGGCCAACCCCACTACCATTTGCCACTTCAACGGTGCAACAAGATACTCCTGGTTGGCCTGTATGTAAAAGAGGAAACTCAGAGGGCCCCCTTGAGCATGGGTGGAGTTGCTATTGCAACCCCAGAAGCTATGCCTATTTGTAGTGCATGAACATTTTTGCTTTGTACGCAATCTTCTAGTTCATGTGGATGCATTCAGGTTCCCCAATATATAAGACAACTGTAGAGATGAACTTGGATTTGTTCTGAACCCGGAAGTAAGCAGTCATTGCTGGGCCAATCATCTCCAGCTAGGGCATCCCCCCCTCTCCCTGCATATACACAAAGGGGAATGCTCGTGACATTTTTGACCTGACACTGCCCCATGGCCATATTAGGTCAATGATGTCACAAGCATCTCTAACCCATTTGTGTTTGCCAATTTGTGGGTTGGGAAATCCCCTTTTCGCAGCTGATTGACCCAGCAATGACATTTAACTTTTCAGTTTGGCCAGACATGGGTTCATATCAAACTCATAACCAAACCCAAGTTCATCCCTATTGATGACCCAATGTCTGTACAAGAGCTCCTAATCACCACTAGCTGAGGCTCATTGAGGGAAAAATACCCAGTAGGTATGAGATGGATGTTCGAGTCGAACGTAAGATCGACTGGAACATCCACTGTTCGTTTGTTTGCAGAACAAACAAACATATGGGGCAAATTCGATCGATGCGGAACGCCCCATAATGCACTGCAAGATCACAGTACATTGACGGCTGCTGATTGGCCGAAGCATGCACCTGACCTGCATGCTTTGGCCAACCAATCACAGCACAATCTGCTCTGAGAGCCATGATTGGCCAAAAACAGGGGGCTTCTGGCCAATCGTGGCTCAGTGGGCTAAGTCCACGCCCCACACTATATAAGGCCACTTATAGGCCACTGTATAGTGTAATAAAGTCGTGGAGAATAGATAGAGAGAGGTTGAGCTAGATTACGCAAGTTAGTTAGTGGTGCAGCCAGGCAGTATATATATATATATATATATATATATATATATATGTACAGTGTAGTCAGTGTAGACTATATATACAGTGTAGACTATATATACAGTGTATACTATATATACCAGTCAGCGCCGGTATTGTATTTATATATATATATATATATATACATACTGTATATATATATATATATATATATATACAGTGTAGTATGTGTGTGTATATATATATATATATATATATATATATATATATATATATATCGTGTGGGAGATTAGCTTGTATGGATCACCTTTCCTTGGAAGAAGGCAGCTGGTAGGCAAACTTTCTTAAAATCTGGCTGGTTGCCAGGTTTATTTTGGTAAGCAGGTTATAAAACCAACAAAAATAGCCAAAACAAAACCTTGCCATCCGGCGCTAAACTAATAAAGAGCAGGATACCTCTCTATATGATGTCGGGCTTAATACCTTCAAACAAACAAATGCAAACCTTTTCCTTTTGCAGTTTTTAGAGCAACCAAACTCATGCTCTTAGCTCCCTCTGTCTAGCATACTGAGTCCCAGGGTAAGTGAAATCTCTTCCTGGTTGTTATATGAAGCTGGAGAGGGATTTGGGTGGACCAGAAACTCCGGGCTGGAAACCAGCTCTGCCACGGTGGCTGGCAAAACCCAGCTCGGACTCTCGCCAGTCCACTCCAAGTGAACGCATGCGAGGCGACAAATAATGCTCGTCCACTATCGCACCTCGCATAACGTCACAATATATATATAGTTGTATGCAAAAGCTTAGGAACCCCTGACAATTTCCATGATTGTCATTTATAAATATTTGGGTGTTTGGATCAGCAATTTCATTTTGATCTATCAAATAACTGAAGGACACAGTAATATTTCAGTATTGAAATGAGGTTTATTGGATTAACAGAAAATGTGCAATATGCATCAAAACAAAATTAGACAGGCGCATAAATTTGGGCACCCTTGTCATTTTGTTGATTTGAATCCCTGTAACTACTTAGCACTGAATAATTGGAACGCACAATTGGTTTGGTGAGCTCATTAACCACTTAAGGACCGGAAGGATTTCCAGCTTTAGGACCGGAGCCCTTTTTGCGATTCGGCGCTGCGTCGCTTTAACTGACAATTGCGCGGTCGTGCGACGTTGTACCCAAACGAAATTTGTGTCCTTTTTTTCCCACAAACAGAGCTTTCTTTTGGTGGTATTTGATCCCCTCTGTGTCATTTCTGATCACCGCTATAAACAAAAGAAGAGCAACAATTTTGCAAAAAAAAAAAACAAATTTCTTACTTTTTGCTAAAATACAAATCCAAAAAAAAATATAAAAAAACATTTTTTTCACCGTTTTTGGCCGATTTATATTCTTCATCATATTTGCGATAAAAAAAATCGCAATCGGCGTTTATTGATTGGTTTGCGCAAAAGTGGTCGCGTTTACGGATGATGAGAATTCATTTTTGGGGTTTTTATTTTTTTTTTATTTTTTACTAATAATGGCGGCGATCTGCGATTTTTAGCGGTACTGCGATATTGGGGCGGACATGTCGGACCATTTTGACACTTTTTTGGGACCATTGGCATTTATACAGCGATCAGTGCTATAAAAATGCACTGATTACTGTGTAAATGCCATTGGCAGTGAAGGGGTTAACCTGCAGGGGGCGCTCTAAGGGTTAACTATGTTCCCTGGGCGTGTTCTAACTGTAGGGGGACTGGACTAGCTGGGGAAGGGAAGTGGTCACAGCCTTCGTATACAGGAAGGCTGTGATCACAGCCCTTCCCCCTCACACAGAGCGGAGGTCCGTGTTTACATACACGGACCTCCGCTCCTTCACTCCGGGGGGGGAATTGCGGGTGGCCGGCGGCAATCGAAGCCGCCGCACCCGCTCCCTGGCCCTCCCCGGACACAGTGAGTGCGCGGGCGCACCTCCGGCAGCGCGCGCTCACTGTGCGCGATCTGGCTGCCGCCGTCGTATGACGGCGTTTCGCCTTACAGAGCCACTTTGCCGCCGTCAGATGCCGATCGCCGGTCGGCAAGTGGTTAAGCCTTGAACTTCATAGACAGGTGCATCCAATCATGAGAAAAGGTATTTAAGGTGGCCAATTGCAAGTTGTTGTTCTCTTTGACTCTCCTCTGAAGAGTGGCAACATGGGGGCCTCAAAACAACTCTCAAATGACCTGAAAACTAAGATTGTTCTACACTATGGTTTAGTGGAAGGCTACAAAAAGTTATCACAGAGATATAAGCTGTCATTGTCCACTGTGAGGAACATAGTGAGGAAATGGAAGACCACAGGCACAGTTCTTGTTAAGGCCAGAAGTGGCAGCCACATAAAATATTGGAGAGGCGAAGGTGAAGGATGGTGAGAACGGTCAAAAACAGCCCACAGACCTCCTCCAAAGACCTCCAACATCAACTTGCTGCAGATGGTGTCACTGTGCATCGTTCAACAATTCAGCGCACTTTGCGCAGGGAGAAGCTGTATGGGAGATGGGAAAGAAGCCTTTTCTGCACACAGCCACAAACGGAGTCGCTTGAGGATTTGGACAAGCCAGCTTCATTTTGGTCATAACAAGGGGCGTTATGCATGGCGGCAAAAGAACACAGCGTTCCAAGAAAAACACTTGCTACCCGCAGTACAATTTGGTGGAGGTTCCATCATGCTGTTGGGCTGTGTGGTCGGTGCCGGTACTGGGAATCTGTTAAAGTTGAGGGTTGCATGGATTCCACTCAATATCAGCAGATTTTTGAGAATAATGTTGAGGAATCGGTCACAAAGTTGAAGTTACGCCGATGCTGGATATTTCAACAAGACAACGACCCAAAACACTGCTCAAAATCTAGCAAATCTACATTTATGCAGAGGAACAATTACAATGTTCTGGAATGGCCATCCCAGTCCCCAGACCAGAATATCATTAAACATCTGTGGGGTGATTTGAAGCGGGCTGTCCATGCTCGGCAACCATCAAACCTAACTGAACTGGAGATGTTTTGTAAGGAGGAATGGTCCAAAATACATTCATCCAGAAAACAGACACTCATTACAGCTATAGGAAGCATCTAGAGGCTGTTATTTCTGCTAAAGGAGGCTCTACTAAATATTGATGTGATTTTTCTGTTGGGGTGCCCAAATTTATGCACCTGCCTAATTTAGTTTTGATGCATATTGCACATTTTCTGTTAATCCAATAAACCTCATTTCAATACTGAAATATTACTGTGTCCTTCAGTTATTTGATGGATCAAAAATTTCTGATCCAAACTCAAATATTTATAAATGACAAAGCTAAGGACTGTGTGACACTTAAGCCGGCCATTGATGGATCGAATCTCGGCTAGTTCAGCAAAAACCGCCCAAGGTTTTATCCATCTTTGGGCAGGCTGACTGTACCCAAGTTGATCCATTCAACATGTGTACAACCAGCCTGCTGAATTTTTACATGCGATCACTGCTGGCAGCTATAGCCACTAGCATTAATCATTATGTTCATCTATGGCTTGTTTTAATGACTATCTTCAACTCATGATGCCTTCATCTTCCCCCAAAACTCTTAACTACTTCAGCTCCGTAAGATTTTACCCACTTAATGACCAGGGCATTTTTTGCTAATCAGCACTGCACTACTTTAACTGGTAATTGTGCAGTCATGCAACACTGTACACAAACAAAATCACACTAATAGAACTTTCTTTTGTTGGTATTTAATCACCACTGGGTTTTTAAATTTTTGCTATCTGAACGAACAAATATAGAAAATTTTAAAACAAAATTTAAAAGTTTTTTTTAGTTTCTGTTATAAAATTTTGCAAATAAATAATCTTTTTACATACATTAGGCAAAAATGTAGTCCGTTACTTTCCTGTGGTAAAAATAGGCCAAATCGGTGTATATTATTTAGTCTGTAGGAAAGTTAGAGTTTAAAAACACAGTAAAACCTTGGATTGTGAGCATAATTCATACCGGAAACATGCTTCATAAATGGCAGCTTCCACAAGGGGATTAGAAGCAAAATCCAACTGGAGCAAAGAGAAGAGATCTGAAAGCGAGGCTTGAATCGCTCATGGAGAGCAGCGTGGAAGGGATGACATTGATGGCGGTGTGGAGGACGGTCTACGTGGACAGCTTTACCCCGGATGCTGCATATTTAGAGGTGCCTGTTTTAATCATCAACCATGTGAGTTGCTGTACCTACATTAAATGTAACCATATTGCTACACTTAGAGGCGCCTCTCTTCTCTTTCATACTCAGTTGTGACGTGGCGCTACTTGTATATCAAGACGTCGCTTATTAAAAAATTTTGCTTGTCTTGCAAAACGCTCTCAAACCAAGGTTTTACTGTATATATATTTGAAAGTTGATCAATCCTGCTGTACTGATACCTATCTCATTTCTAAAATTCCAGGACAGTACAAATATTCCCCAAATGACCCCTTTTTAGAAAGTAGACAGTCTGAGCTATTTAGTAAGAGGCATAGTTTTATAACCAGTTACCGACTGCCCGACGTGGCATAACGACGGCTACTTGGTTTGTTATTGCAAACTGTGTTCCGGGGGAGCCAGGGAGCAGGTGGGGCGGACTAGATCTCCGCCGGCTACCCGCGATGGCCCCCCCCCCGCAGTGAAAGAACGGAGGTCCGTGTAAGTAAACACGGATCTCCGTTCTGACAGAGGGGGAAGGGATGTGATCACAGGCTTCCTGTATATGAGAGCAGTGATCACTCCCCTCCCCCAGCCAGTCCAGCCCACATACAGTTAGAACACGCCCAGGGAACATAGTTAACCCTTAGAGCGCCCCTCCAGGTTTACCCCTTCACTGCCAATGGCATTTACACAGTAATCAATGCATTTTCATAGCACTGATCGCTGTATAAATGCCAATGGTCCCAAAAAAGTGTCAAAATGGCCCTACATGTCCGCCGCAATATCGCAGTACCGCTAAAAATCACAGAACGCCGCCATTACGAGTAAAATATAAAAAATAAAATAAAAACCCCATAAATTAATTCTCATCATTCGTAAAGACAGCAACTTTTGCGCAAACCAATCAAACGGCGATTGCGATTTTTTTTTTTTTTACCAAAAATATGAGGAAGAATATAAATCGGCCAAAACCGATGAAAAACAATTTTTTTAGATTTTTTTGGGGATATGTATTTTAGCAAAAAGTAAGAAATATTGTTTTTTTTTTTTTTTGCAAAATTGTCGCTTTTGTTTTGTTTATAGCGGTGATCAGAAATGACGCAGAGGTGATCAAATACCACCAAAAGAAAGCTCTATTTGTGGGGGAAAAAAAATTTTGTTTGGGTACGATGTTGCACGACCACGCAATTGTCAGTTAAAATGACGCAGTGCCGAATCGCAAAAAAGTGCTCTGGTCCTAAAGTGGGAAATCCTTCCGGGGGTGAAGTGGTTAAAGTTGTACATTTTTTGTCACATTTTTTTTATCACCAGTGCAGTGCAGCTTCATCATGTGATTGGTGTGGCGGTGATCAGACATACTGACGGGTGACTTTTTTCCATTTTTTTACTATATTTATTTACATGTTGTAACGTCATGCAGCGCTCATGTAAAGTGACTGTGAGAGTGTTCTGAAAAAACGCAGAAACTAAAACAAACTTATGGGACCACTAATAGTCCAAAAAAGTTAAAAAATGTTTTATATTATCCAGTGACTGATCTTGATGGCTCCTATAGTGTCTATCAAAGAGGGTCCTCCAATAGATATAAGATGGCAACTCACCAGATTCCAAAAGAGAACAGCAAACACTCTTTAGATGTCAAACGTAGTACTGTGTCATCAGGCATCTCCCCTTTGGATAGATTCCTCATAATGGATCCAGGAAGATAAATAAGACAATAATGGTGCAGTATGCCAAACTCCACAAGTAAAGAGCAAGAAAAACCTCCACCAGTGTATAGTTTGAAAGTGTCACCACAAGTGAATAGTCTTCACCATCACCACATGTACTAAATGCTCATCAGATGTTGCATGTAAATACGCATTGAATCCAGTCAGATCCCTTCATAGAACGGATTCTATGGACTCCCAGCTAGGTGACCTCAGAGAAGTTCGTATGGGCAGTATATTCACCAGTATGTCATCGCCTTCCCGGCGGCCGCAGTTTCCATAGTGACCGGTCTCCGGCTGTATGACAACATATAGGAGAAGTGCGGGTCTCAGGAGTCACAAAGTCTACACACCCCACCGCCTCCAAATCTCTGCCGCAATCTCCTTCCCCGAGATTTGGAGGTGGTGGGGTGTGTAGACTTTGTGACCAATGGGACCAATGACATTTATACAGCGATCAGAAATTTAAATGTCCACTGATTACTGTATAAATGTCATTGGCAGGGAAGGGGTTAGCCTGCAGGGGGAGATCTAGGGGTTAATTGTGTTCCCTAGGCGTGTTCTAACTGTGAGGGGCTGGGCTGTTATTGGCAGAGAGATCTAACTGATTCCAGTGACAGGGGTCAGTAGATCTTTTATGTCCCCACTGACAGAGCGGGGAACCGCCGTGTTTAAATTGGCAGTTCCCCGTTCTTTTGTTGTGGTAGCTCATCGCGGCTCGCCGACGGACATTGGGCCCGCCCGAGCTGCGGGCACACTCCTCGGTGGCGGCGTGCGTGCCCCCTAGCTGCCACTCCGCAAATCGACATCTATTTACGGCGATTCGCAGGACACGTCCACACTGCCGCAGTAAATATACTGCGTGCGGTGTGGAAGTGGTTACTAAACAGTCATGATCCCTGTATAGGTAATAATTTTAGGTGTCACGAATGGCTTGCTTATGGTTGTGATCTGTAATTGGCTACAGCAATCACATTACCTGGTTACTGATAATTGTAATCTATTGTGTCCAGTGGACATGGTGGTCACAGGAGCGGTGTGCTGCTCTCCCCAAACCTGGAACAAGCTGGATAATGTATATGTATGTGATCCAGCATGCTCATGCCACCCTCCCGCATATACTGTATGTACCGTGGGCAGGTGGCAGCTAGGTAAGCATGTGGCAGTTATTTTTTAGTGTTGTCTAGAAGCAACATAAGTATGGAAGGTTTTTGACATTCTGGGTGTTGCCTAAGCAGGGCTGGTGCAAGGTTTTTTGACACCCTAGGCGAATCCTCATATTGCCGCCCCCCACCCCCCTTGGCTCCACCCCTGATTCCAACCCCTTTTCCCTGCCCAGCCCAATCGGTGCCAATCAAATGCAGTCTCACCAGCGTCCATCAAATACAGCTTCACCAGCGCCAATCAACACAGCCTCACCTGTGCCCATCAAATACAGCTTCACCAGTGCCAATCAATACAGCCTCACCTGTGCCCATCAAATGCAGCCTCACCTGTGCCCATCAAACACAGCTTCACCAGCCCCAATCAATACAGCCTCACCTGTGCCCATCAAATAGAGTCTCACCAGTGCCAATCAATACAGCTTTACCTGTGCCCATCAAATACAGCTTCACCAGCACCAATCAATAGAGC
>BLSH010217039.1:23576-43707 GCA_018402905.1 Glandirana rugosa | reverse complement strand
CACCAGCGTCCATCAAATACAGCTTCACCAGCGCCAATCAACACAGCCTCACCTGTGCCCATCAAATACAGCTTCACCAGTGCCAATCAATACAGCCTCACCTGTGCCCATCAAATGCAGCCTCACCTGTGCCCATCAAACACAGCTTCACCAGCACCAATCAATAGAGCCTCACCTGTGCCCATCAAATAGAGCCTCACCAGCGCCAATCAATAGAGCCTCACCTGTGTCCATCAAATAGAGCCTCACCAGCGCCAATCAATACAGCCTCACCTATGCCCATCAAATACAGCTTCACCAGTGCCAATCAATACAGCCTCACCTGTGCCCATCAAATAGAGCCTCACCAGCGCCAATCAATACAGCCTTACCTGTGCCGATCAAATGCAGCTTCACCTGTGCCCATCAAATACAGCCTCATGGGGGGTGGGGCAGAGGGGGGGGTATTTGGCAGATTAGTCACTATTTCTATATACATTTGCCAATAGCATGTGATAATACAATCTCATTATCTCAGTCAGACAGTGTGAGTTTTTACATGAATCAATGCAGAGCAGCCAGTGACAGATCAACAGTGGCCAGGCGCCCTAGGCAGCAGTGCGCCCTAGGCGGCCGCCTACTCCACCTAGTGGTAGAGCCGGCCCTGTGCCTAAGAAGCTATGGTTTCAATGCACAATTTTATGAAGCAGCTTACAATCTTCAACACAAAAGTGCCAGTTAATCTGTAAAGCTGAGCTTCATCCATGTGAGTAACTTCCTTATCCTGCCTCCTCCCCCTACTTTTATACAAGAACAGAATATTTTGGCAGATAGCCATGACAGTCTGCGCATGCATGGGGGATCTGGCACATGTGCAGATTTGTTGCGGGTCTGTGCACGTGCTGGATCTCACGTGATGGCAGCATGGGAGCAGAGCGATACAAGAAGATGATAAAGCTGGACTCATGGAGTAGTATTAGTACTTTTATTTCATTTTTTTTTGTTGAGTTACATTTCATTTTGGCTAGGTAGGATGACGTTTCGCTTTAATTTCAGATAATTGAAATAATACATTCGTAATGTTGATTTTTTTTTTCTGGCTGATCGCAGGATATTGACGATAAGGAGACGAAAGACCAGAAGGAGCCTTATTACAAATTACGGAAACCTCACCAGACTGGTGCTCTGTATAATGGAAGAACATATGAAGTTAAAGCATCTCAGAATGGCCGCGTGTTGCCCAAGGTAAAATAAAAATACTGATATTCTCTTATAAATTTCCATACAAGTCCCACAGTTATTTAGCAATGAGGTCAATTCATTAATGTTTACTGCATGCGATAACACGTCATGTGACAAATTTGCATAAATTATTGCATGTGATAAATAAAGTCTAATTTACAAAAAAATAAAAGATAACAAACATGCGATTTTTACCAACTGGTGCAAGCTGGATCGGTGACATCACAAGGAACGGTGCCACCAGGTAACGTTGATGGGTGACCCCGCTCCATAGATATTGAGGAAATAGCACAAGGCGGGGCAGCCAGATCGCGGGAGCGTTCGTGGTGAGCAGAGCTTTTTTTATTTTTTAGGTTCCGTGATTGATGATGGATCTACATTGGGAAACAGTTTTTTTTTATTTTTTTAACCATTTGCTTTCTGAGCACATACACCACCTTCCTGCCCAGGCCAAGCTTTCAGCGCTGTCAGTCTTTGAATGACAATGGCGCAATCGTGCAACAAATTTTTATCATTTTTTTCACACAAATAGAGCTTTCTTTTGGTGTTATTTAATCACCACAGGGGTTTTTATTTTTTTGCTAAACAAACAAAAAAAAGACCGAAAAATATGTAAAAAAACCCCAAAAAAAACAGTTTTCATAGTTTGTTATAAAATTTTGCAAATAAGTAATTTTTCTCCTTCATTGATGTGCACTGATGAGGTTGCTCTGGTGGGCACTGATAGGCTGCACTGATGGGCACTGATAGGCTGCGCTGCTAGGCACTGATGAGGCGGCACTGATAGGTGGCACTGATGAGGCGCCACTGGTGGGTACTGATCAGGAGGCACTGATGAGTCTGCACTGATAGGTGTCACTGATGGGCACTGATAGGTGTCACTGATGGGCACTGATAGGCGGCACCTAAGGGCATTAATAGGTGGCACTAAAGGGCATTGAGAAGTGGCACTGATAGGCGGCACTGATAGGTGGCACTGATTGGCACTGGTAGTTGGCACTGATAGGTGCCACTGAGGATGAGGCACTGACTGGCAGCACTGATGGGCACTGATAGGTGGCACTGGTGGACACTGGTAGGTGGCACTGGTTAGCAGCACTGCGTGGGACTGATGTCCCTTTTACAGAAGACGGTAATTGGCTTGTTTTCTGTTTTTCTTGTGTCTATCTAGCAGGGTTACTTTGCAGTATAAGAAAGGAAGCTGAGACCTCTATCAACAGCCGACTAACAGAAAAACATCTCTGTATCTTTCAATTCGTGAGGCCCTCTCCAATCCAAAAATGTAAATGTATTCTATTGGGATTTTATGTGATAGACTAACACAAAGTGGCACATAATTGTGAAGTGGAAGGAAAATGATAAATGGTTTTCAAATTTTTTTACAAATAAATATCTGAAATGTGTGGCACGCATTTTTATTCAGCCCCCTTTACCCCTAAGTAAAATCTAGTGGAATCAATTGCCTTCAGAAGTCACCTGATTAGTAAATAGAGTCCACCTGTGTGTAATTTAATCTCAGTATAAATACAGCTGTTCTGTGAAGCCCTCATAGGTTTGTTAGAGAACCTTAGTGAACAAACTGCATCATGAAGGCCAAGGAACACACCAGGCAGGTCAGGGATAAAGTTGTGGAGAAGTTTAAAGCAGGGTTAGGTTATAAAAATATATCCCAAGGTTTCAACATCTCACAGAGCTCTGTTCAACCAACCCATCATCCAAAAATGGAAAGAGTATGGCACAACTGCAAACCTACCAAGACATGGCCGTCCACTTAAACTAAGAGAATTGATCAGAGACGCAGCCAAGAGGCCCATGGTAACTCTGGAGGAGCTGCAGAGATCCACAGCTCAGGTGGGAGAATCTGTCCACAGAACAACTATTAGTCGTGCTCTCCACAAATCTGCCCTTTATGGATGAGTGGCAAGAAGAAAGTCATTGTTGAAAGAAAGCCATAAGAAGTCCTGTTTGCAGTTTGTGAGAAGCCATGTGGGGGACACAGCAAGCATGTGGAAGAAGGTGGTCTGGTCAGATGAGACCAAAATTGAACTTTTTGGCCTAAAAGCAAAACGTTATGTGTGGTGGAATAACACTGCACATCACCCTGAACACACCATCCCCACCGTGAAACATGGTGGTGGCAGCATCATGTTGTGGGGATGTTTTTCTTCAGCAGGGACAGGTAAGCTGGTCAGAGTTGATAGGAAGATGGATGGAGTCAAATACAGGGCAATCTTAGAAGAAAATCTGTTAGAGTCTGCAAAAGACTTGAAACTGGGACGGAGGTCCAGCAGGACAACGACCTTAAACATACAGACAAAAAAACAGAGAATTCCAAGCTCAACTTACCGACCAGTCTGTCACCAAACAAATTCACCTGTCTAACAGTAGCATTTAAAAGGCAGGGGATTGGTTACACACATTTGCAAGTGTATGCGTAAGCTGCAGGCCCCGTCAAGGCTCCCTGTATACTGCAGACCTAACTCTGTATAAGAGGCTTCATAGTGGAAGCACATACAATTTAATGGATAGATGAAGGACAGGTGACTGGAGGAGCCCAACCCTCCTTAAAGGTACAGGACCAGACCAGACACCCAGCCGTGGACCAATGGCGGCTGCGGTGCTAGTGTGTTACCTAAAGTGGTTACAATACAAAATAAGGTCACTGTCCCCCACCTATGACTGGCCACTGCAGCAAGGAGCTATGGAAAGGCAGATACAGACAAAAAACAGAGAATTCCAAGCTCAACTTACCGACCAGTCTGTCACCAAACAAATTCACCTGTCTAGCAGTAGCGTTGTGACCTTATTTTGTATTGTAACCACTTTAGGTGACACACCAGCACCGCAGCCGCCATTGAGCCACGGCTGGGTGTCTGGTCCTGCACCTTTAAGAGGGTTGGGCTCCTCCAGTCACCTGTCCTTCATCTATCCATTTAATTGTATGTGCTTCCACTGTGAAGCCTCTTATACAGAGTTAGGTCTGCAGTACACAGGGAGCCTTGTCGGGGGCCTGCAGCTTACGCATACACTTGCAAATGTGTGTAACCAATCCCCTGCCTTTTAAACGCTACTGTTAGACAGGTGAATTTGTTTGGTGACAGACTGGTCAGTAAGTTGAGCTTGGAATTCTGTTTTTTGTCTGTATCTGCCTTTACATAGCTCCTTGCTGCAGTGGCCAGTTATAGGTGGGGGACAGTGACCTTATTTTGTATTGTGACCTTAAACATACAGCCAGAGCTACAATGGAATGGTTTAGATCAAAGCATATTCATGTGTTAGAATGGCCCAGTCAAAGTCCAGACCTAAATCCATTTGAGAATCTGTGGAAAGACTTGAAAATTGCTGTTCATAGATGCTCTCCATCCAATCTGACAGAGCTTGAGCAATTTTGCAAAGAAAATTGGGCAAAAAATGCCCTCTCCAGATGGGCAAAGCTGGTAGAGACATCCCCAAAAAGACTTGCAGCTGTAATTGCAGAGAAAGGCGGTTCTACAAAGTATTGACTCAGGGGGGCGCTATACAAATGCACCCCACACTTGTCACATATTCATTAGTAAAACATTTCCTTCCACTTCACAATTATGTGCCGCTTTGTGTTGGTCTACTACAGGATCAGCCGGATGACAGGGTGGAGATCTCCGGCTGTGACAGATCTTGTATGTGAAACACTGATGGACGTAACGTCCCGCCTCCTGGACTGGCATGCGGGACGTTACGGCGATCGATGTTTCACATACAAGATCTGTCACAGCCGGAGATCTCCACTCTGTCTTCCGGCTGAAGTCTGTTAACGATCCCCGCTCTGCAGTGAGAGATGGCAGTCAGGCAGGCGGCAGCAGGGAGGAGAAGAGGAAACCACCTTCATGGGCGGCACAGACCGGGGTCTATGAGACCCCCTCCGTCCACTACAGCAAGCAGGGATGAAATTAGAAGTCCCTGCTTGCTTTAGAGAACTACTAGTGGGAAGTGCCAAGACCGCTGGCTGCTATTCTGTCTGTATTCTCAGCCAGCGGTCTTGGCACTTCCCACTAGTAGTTCTCTAAAGCAAGCAGGGACTTCTACCTTCATCCCTGCTTGCTGTAATGGGCTGAGGAGGAGGAGGCGCAACAATAGAAGCCTACGATTATTTAAGTCCCAATGTTGGGATTCTGAAGGCAACCTAAAGGATAATACCAGAGTCCTTGATTCATACAGGTACCCTGACGCCAGAGTGTCCTATAACAACTGGACCTTCGCCATCCAGGTTCTGGAGACTGCTCCACATTTTACCTACCACTCAGTTAAGTACCCTCCCAGCAACCAACACCAGGTGGAGCCTGATTAGTGATGACTGCTGACTACTAGAAGCTTATAGTTTGTTAATGCAGGATATGTCCCAATGCTGGGATCCTGAAGGCAACCTGCAGCATAACACCAGAGTCATTGATACATACAGGTACCCTGACGCCAGAGTGGTCCATAACAACTGGACCTTCCCCATCCAAGTTGCTAGAGGCTGCTTCACATTTTATCAAATACACGACGAGACAATGGCGCACTAGTATAGGGCATTATCCTCAGATGTACATTTATTAACAAAGTATAAAAACATACTCACGAACGAGCTTGTAAAACAGGCATATCATGCATTGCACAAAGCTTCGCGCCCATGGTCACACATGCCGCATGGATGGTATCTCACACAAGCTGGCTGACATGTTTCGAGGTACAAACCTTTTCCTCAGCCAGCTTGTGTGAGACACCATCCATGCGGCATGTGTTACCATGGATGCGAAGCTTTGTGCAATGCATGATATGCCTATTTTACAAGCTCATTTGTGAGTATGTTTTTATACTTTTTTAACCACTTGCCGACCGCCAGGCATCGCCTGATGGCGGCAAAGTGCGAGATCGCGGATTGTGAGCGTGCGCGCACCGCCGGAGGTGTGCTCGTGCACTCACAGTGTTCCGGGGGAGCCAGGGAGCGGGTAGGGTGGACTTGATGTCCGCCAGCTACTCTTGATTGCTCCCCTGCAGTGACAGAACGGAGTTCCATGTATGTAAACATGGATCTCCGTTCTGACAGGGGGAATGACTGTGATCGCAGGCTACCTGTATATGGGAGCCGCAATCACTCTCCTTCCCCAGCCAGCCCAGCCCCCATACAGGGAACACAATTGACCCTTAGAGCGCCCCCTTCAGGTTATCCCCTTCTCTGCCAGTGACATTTACACAGTAATCAGTGCATTTTCATAGCACTGATCACTGTATAAATGCCAATAGTCCCAAAAAAGTGTCAAAATGCTCTGACATGTCCGCCGCAATATCGCAGTCCAGCTAAAAATCACAGATCGCTACCATTACTAGTAAAAAATTAAAAAAATAAAAACCCCATAAATTATTCATCATTCGTAAACACGGCAACTTTTGCGCAAACCAGTCAATATACGCCAATATTTACCAAAAATATGAGGAAGATTATAAATTGGCCAAAACAGATGAAAAAATTGGTCATTTTATATATTTTTTTTGGCTATGTATTATAGCAAAAAGTAAGAAATATTGTTTTTTTTTTACAAAATTTTCGCCCTTTTTTTGTTTATAGCGGCGATCAGAAATGACGCAGAGGGGATCAAATACCACCAAAAGAAAGCTCTGTTTGTGGGGAAAAAAGGATGCAAATTTTGTTTGCGTACAACATCGCACGAGCGCACAATTGTCAGTTAAAGCAACGCAGTGCCGAATCGCAAAAAGTGCTCTGGTCCTAAAGGGGGAAATGCATCCGGGCTGAAGTGGTTAATAAATGTACATCTGAGGATAATGCTCTAGGCCAGTGCACCATTGTCTCTTTGTGTTTTTGCTACAGTGTGTTTGGACTTCCCCAGTTCATCAGTGGCAGCAAGGTGACACATTATCCGACGCTGACAAGCACTAGCTTTGGTTATCTAGTTGGAGAAGCTTTTCTCTTCAAGCGCAGGAAGGAGTATATGTTTGTTCTGCTCCACATTTTACCTGCCACTCAGTTAAGTACCCTCCCAGCAACCAACACCAGGTGGGGCCTGATTAGTGGTGACCACTGGTACTGGGAGACACTCAGTGGTGGACATTGGAATTACAACCTCCTGCTCTGGGAAACACAGTGCCACTAGCCGGTGATCCAGGTCCTAAAAAATTTGAAAGGATGGGAGCTGTACTTGGATTGGAAAAAGTGCCTGCAACATCTTGTTTTAGCTCTGATGAAGGGAGAGTGCTGAGCCCCCAAAACGCACTGGCTGTTCCAAAATAAAAATCTTTTAAATGTCTGTACAAGCTGGTGTGGCATTTTCATCCTTTCAAAACTTCAACAAACCCCTCTGGGAGTCCAGCAAGACTCCATAGTTGCTGGTTAGCAGCCTCTAGGACCTCAAACTACCAATCCCGTCAAAAGCACATCTGCATAAGGTTCAGCGTAGGTTTATATCATAAGATTGCTAACAGATAACTAGATAAACACAGGTCACCACTAAAGCCAGCTGCTGATGGACCAATCTCTGCTGTTTCAGCAGGGACTGGCCGAGATTTGATCCATCTATAGGCAGGCTGGTTGTACTGAAGTTGATCCATCGAGCAACTTCAGTACAACCAGCCTGTTGGATTTTTTGCATGCTATCGCTGCCAGTGGGGGCGGCTATAGCAGCCAGCAGTGATTATTGTGTTCTGAGGGTCAAGATTTGAGATCAAACAAAGAGTTTAAAAAAAAAGAAGGAAAAGGAAAAAGGAATGTCTATGTTAACCAGTGGGAAGAAGGGCTTTTTATATGAAAATGCACACAATTCTACTTATATTGTAACTTTCAAAGAAAATCCATGGGACTGTCAATTTACCAAAAGGTGGATCTGGTGGGGAATTCTTCTATTTTTACCACCCTATAGGCTCCTCCCATCCTAATATCCTCATTATTGAAGCAACAAGCACATTATTAGTCAGATGAAGAGCGGATCTGATGGGGAACTAAGGTCCTAATATCACCCATCAGGTTCTGCCTCCAAACTTATCAGAGGCACCACCAATGAAAACCAGCAGTAGGTCTGTAATCACAGCAACGAGGATGAAGAACTGACATTCTACCATCATCCCTCAGGCTCTGCCACCAAATATTACATTTTATCAACACTACATTTGAGGACTGTCGGCGTGCTAGCAGCAATGGAATGCACTGATTGCCATCCAATGTCAATCAAGATGGGGAAGTGGTCTCTCAGAATCACCCATCAGGCCCTGCACAATGCCATTCTGAGGGGAGGTGGACATAATCATCAGGCTCTGTCCACCCAACAGCCCAATTCCCAACAGCAGAGAGAAGGACCTCAAACAAATCTATCAGCCATCCAGAGGTTTAATTAACACCACTCCTATACAGCCTTCTGGGCAGCAGGCACTATGTGGTTGATGCTGTGACTCTGGGACATGCTGCAGGACATAGCACTGATAGAACAGAGGGCCAAGATGAGGGACTAGCCCAGCATATCCAGGACAGCTGGCATATACACTCACAGGACACTTTATTAGGTACACGTGTTAAATTGCTTGGCAACACAAATTGCTAATCAACCAATCACATGGCAGCAATTCAATGCATTTAGGCATCTAGATGTGGTGAAGATGACTTGCTGAAGTTCAAACTGAGCATCAGAATGGGGAAGAAAAGGGATTTAAGTGACTTTGAATGTGGCATGGTTGTTGGTGCCAGACAGATTGGTTTGAGTATTTCAAAAACTGCTGATCTACTGGGATTTTCACGCACAACCATCTACAGAGAATGGTCCAAAAAAAGAGAAAATATCCATTGAATGGCAGTTGTGGGAACTAAAATGCCTTTTTGAGGTCAGAGGTCAGAGGAGAATGGTTTGAGATAATAAAAAGGCAACTGTAACTCAAATAACCAATGTATGCAGAATACCATCTCTGAACGCACAACACATCAAACCTTAAAGCAGATGGACTACGGCAGCATCAGACCACACTGGGTGCCACCCCTGTCAGCTAAGAACAGGAAACTGAGGCTACAATTTGCACAGATCACCAAAACTGGACAATAGAAGATTGGAAAAACATTGTCTGGTCTGATGAGTCTTTATTTCAGCTGCGACATTCAGATAGTAGGGTCAGAATTTGGTGTAAACAACATGAAAGCATGGATCCACCCAGCCTTGTGTAAATGGTTCAGGCTGGTGGTGTAATGGTGTGGGGGAGATTTTCTTGGCACACTTTGGGCCCCTTAGTACCAATTGAGCATCATTTAAATGCCATGGCCTACCTGAGTATTGTTGCTGACCATGTCCATCCCTTCATGACTGCAGTGCCCCCATCTTCTGATGGTTCCTTCCAGTAGGATAATGCACCACAAAGCTCCAATCATCTCACCACTGGACAATGAGGTCACTGCACTCCAATGGCCACCACACTCCCCACATCTCATCCAATAGAGCACCTTTGGGATGCGGGGGTAAGGGGGATTCGCATCATGGGCGTGCAGCTGACAAATCTGTTCATGTCAATATGGACCAACATCTCTGAGGAATGTTTCCAACATCTTGTTGAAAAATGCTCAAAGAATTAGGGTAGTTCTGAAGGCAAAAGGGGGTCCAGCCCCGTACTAGTAAGTTGTACCTAATAAAGTAGCCAGTTTAGTGTACTGTATATAATCAATAGGCTTCTTGCTGGGATGTAAAAGCAACAACTTTTATTTCAAGGCTTAGCCTTAAGGCCCGTACACACGATGCAACAGTCGTACAACAGCGGTTTTACAACAGCTTGTTGTACGATAATCCGACGCGCCATTATGACAGCCAGCGTTCAACAGTCGTACAACAGAAGTTGGATGAGCAGACTAGAAAACTTTTGTTGTACAACAACGCATCGTACGCCTGTTGTACTGTGTGTACAGAAAAGTTGGGCCAACAAAGATGTACGTGCAAAACACGCATGGTCAGAAGTCAGGAACGCCCGGAAGTGTCCGTTCTGGGAAACCTAGGTTCCTAATTCACAAAACACATTTGTTTGCATTTGTTGAACGATTACTTGACTCATGTCAGTACGCTAGACACAACAGCCAACAGCCAATTTTGGGTAAAAGTTGAACGTGCGGTCGTACGACCGGTGCACCCTGTGTACGAGGCTGACCGTGCAGAGGAGGGCTGGCAGCCTTAGGCCTGGGGGGCAAATTCAGTCAAGTGGCCCATTGAACCACCGAATCAGCTCACCATCCATGGCCACCTGGTTTTAGAACGGATATTGATGTTATGAAGCAAGACAAATATGATACAATGTGGTAACATCATTTAATGTTAATAGCAACAAAGGAGGTTTATCAAAAATAATGCATCAATGCAGCTCATCAGTGCCCACCAATGCAACCTCATTAGTGCTCATCAGCTTAGCCTCATCAGTGCACATCAATGCAGCCTCACCAGTGCCTATCAATGCAGCCTCACCAGTGCCTATCAAATACAACCTGATCAGTGCCCATAAATGCAGGCTCGCCAGTGCCCATCAGCACAGTCGGCCCTGGATGCCCCCTCCCTTTGCCTGCAGTTAGTTGGTGGCTGCGCCCCTGCTTCCTTCCTCCACAAGAAGAAAAAAGTGTGAGCAGCCATTTTGAATGTAAGTTAGGGTGGCCTGGGGGGCAATTGCCCCCCTGCCCCCTGGGCCAGCCCTCCCCAGGGCTGAAGACTGGCTTATAGCATGAGGCATTAATGAGACACCCATCAAAGAAGTTGGTGAGGAATAACAAGACTCTTGAAAAACTGTTTAACATTAAAACAAGACAGGATTTGGTGAGGGGGCATAAAGTACCTAGTAAAGACCTCTACTGTATGCTCTAGCTGTGCTGTATAGAGAGGTGTTTGGATTTGTGATAGAATTGATGACATGTAAATTTCCTCTGTTTTAGGAAGGCTCTGCTCTGCTTTGCACTTAATATTTCTTGACTGTCTATTCACAGATGTTGGAGTTCCAGTGTAGCTATGTATCGGGGCCGTACCCCTACACACTGATCACTGTAGATGACAAAGAAACCAATGAAGACATTGCTATATCCGTAGAAGATGGTGATAGTTCTGTGTGGCAAGCAGAGGTGGACACAGGTATGATATGATCCCAGTGGTAAAGGTCAATTTTGGATAAATTACTTAAAAGAGAAGTTTGGGTTTCCAAAAAAAAAAATTATACTCACCTAGGTGAATGTAGCATCAAACATTGGTGATCGCTCAGTTCTCCCCACCACTCTGAGCAGAAAACTGTGACTGTCAGTCACCAGCTCTTTGCTCTGTCCCTCCAGCACTCAGTGGAGCACTGGGCTGTGCAGGGGGCAGGTGGGGCTGCCTCATTCTCCCAATGGCTCGATGAGAGGCTGAGCCAGCTGCCGGGCCAGGGTGCTGGATGGATCCTGACTGTGAAGTGGGGACCATCTAGTTCCTGGACTGGCTGAGTGACATCAGCTTTAGCCTGCTGTCGACTGAAAATGGGTCACAGGTGTACAGAATGAACAGCACTTCTGTGATCCATAGGAGAACATAGGGTTATAAAAGCTTTCGTGGTACTTCTCCTTTAACCACTTGCCGACCGCCAACCACAGGTTGACGGCGACAGAGTGGTTCGATATCGCAAATCGCCATCATCTGACGGCGGCTGTGAGATTGCGCACTGTGAGCGCGCGCGCGCCGCCGGAGGCGCGCCCACGCGCTCACTGTGTTCGGGGAGGGCCAGGGAGCGGGTGCGGCGGCTTCGATCGCCGCCGGCTACCCGCGATGCCCCCCCCGGAGTGAAAGAACGGAGGTCCGTGTAAGTAAACACGGACCTCCGTTCTGTGTGAGGGGGAAGGGCTGTGATCACAGCCTTCCTGTACATGGAAGCTGTGATCACTTCCCTTCCCCTGTTAGGGCAGCCCCCATACAGTAAGAACACGCCCAGGGAACACAGTTAACCATTAGAGCGCCCCCTGCAGGTTAACCCCTTCACTGCCAATGGCATTTACACAGTAATCAGTGCATTTTTATAGCACTGATCGCTGTATAAATGCCAATGGTCCCAAAAAAGTGTCAAAATGGCCCGACATGTCCGCTCGAGTATCGCAGTACCGCTAAAATCGCAGATCGTCGCCATTACTAATAAAAAATAAAAAACCCAAAAATTAATTCTCATCATCCATATACGTGGCCACTTTTGCGCAAACCAATCAATAAACGCCATTTGCGATTTTTTTTATCGCAAATATGAGGAAGAATATAAATCGGCCAAAACGGTGAAAAAAATGTTTTTTGTATTTTTTTTTTGGATTTGTATTTTAGCAAAAAGTAAGAAATTTGGGTTTTTTTGCAAAATTGTCGCTCTTCTTTTGTTTATAGCGGCGATCAGAAATGACGCAGAGGCGATCAAATACCACCAAAAGAAAGCTCTGTTTGTGGGAAAAAAGGGACGCAAATTTTGTTTGGGTACAACGCCGCACGACTGCGCAATTGTCAGTTAAAGCGACGCAGCGCCGAATCGCAAAAAGGGCTCTGGTCCTAAAGGGGGAAATCCTTCCGGGGTTGAAGTGGTTAATTTAGGCACCTAAAACCTGTATTATGAGCCATATATTACATTACTCCCCCCACAGGTCACAATGCTGGGTGAGCGGTCTGACAGTAGGCAGAACACAGCAGCAATAACACAGACTCTGTTCTGTAATGCTGGATTGAACTCTGTGGAGGCCCCTAGGCAGTCGAAACCTTGGGAACCCCCTTACAGATTTCTGGAGCTTTCTTGTGCACATTCTCTAGTGGGATAACATTAAACTAAGTAGTGTACATTACTTAGTTTACTTAGTGCACTACATAGTGGCCGCTAGATGGAGGTGACAATCACTACTGAACATTACATGTATGTAGGTTGTAGATATGTGCAGAATGGACAAAATTTGTATCGTTTCGGATATATTTGTTATGTTACTAATTTCGTTTAGTTATGGAATTCGTTTAGTTTGGTTTTTCGGAACTTGTTTAGTTTAGTTTTCATTAAATTTCATTTTGTTATAATAAAATGTGTTTCATTTATTAATTTTCTAACAAATTCCCACTTTTCAGAACGATTAGAATTCGGAACGGTTGAAAAACAATCAACCGATCCAAATTCTGTGTGAAGAACTAGCAGGTTATTAACAACCATGAGTCATCATCTGTCAGCGGGCTTCCCCGCTGACAGATGAATGTAAAGAAAACAATGCCGGCATTGCAATAGAAAAATGTTTAAAAAAACAGCATAGGGTCCCCCACCTCAGCCCATACCAGGCCCTTTGGGTCTAGTAGGAATTTCAATGGGAACCCCACGCCAAAATTTAAAAAAAAAACTGCGGAAGGCCCCCCTAAAATCCATTCCAGAGCTTTATCTGAGCATGCAGCCCGGCAGGCCAGGAAAGGTGGGGGGTGGGGGGGGGGCAAGCGAGCCTCCCCCTCCTGAACCATACCTGGCCACATGCCCTCAACATGGTGGGGGGTGACGTCAGGTGATGTCAGCAGGGGGCCTTAGAGGTTTTTATTTTTTGCACTATAAACAAAAAAAGAGTGCCAATTTTGAAAAAAATATATATATTTTTTACTTTCTGCTATAAAACACATCCAATAAATAAAGTATATAAAAAAAATCACATTTCTTCCTCAGTTTAGGCCAATATGTATTCTGCTACATATTTTTGGTAAAACAATCCCAATAAGAGTATATTGTTTGGTTTGTGCAAAAGTTATAGCGTCTACAAACTATGAGATAGATTTATGACATTTTTATTTATTTTTTACTAGTAATGGCGGTGATCAGCGATTTTTGGCAGGACTGCAACATTGCGGTGGGCAAATCGGACACCTAACTGACACTTTTGGCACTCTTTTGGGAACCAGTGACATTATTGCAGTGATCAGTGCTAAAAATATGCACTGACATTGTACTAAGGACACTGGCAGTGAAGGGGTTAGCATCATGGGCAATCAAAGGGTTAAGTGTGTCTCTAGGAGGTGCTTGCTAACTGTGTGGGGGATGGACTGACTGGATGAAGAGATCGGTGTTTCTGCTTAGCAGGAACACAAGATCTCTCTCTTCTTCCATGTCAGAACGGCGATCTGCCTTGTTTACATAGGCAGATTGCAGCTCTGCCTCTGTGGGGAAGGATTGTGGGTGGCTAGTGACATCACATTTGCCGGACCCACTGATTGGCTCCCCCTCTGTCCAAACAGTGCGGGCCCCTGTAATTATTACACAAAACTAAGTACAGGTACGTAGTTTTGCACAACAGAGCCGCCCTGTGGCAGTACATCTGCGGTAGGCGGTCTTTAACTGGTTAAGTTATTATTGGGTACATTATATGCAGCAATTTCTCTATAGAGTCTTTAATGTAAAGTTCTTGTTTCTTTGAGTTGATTCATAATTTCTATCTTTTGTAAACAATTTTATGAAAGCCTCATAGTAATTTTCTTTTGAGATGAAATCAATATTATTTTGATCCGTTATTGTGGGGCCCTAAGGTTGGTGCTTCCTCTGCTAACTTGGTAATCCAGCACTGCTTTTCTGCTTTCTGCACCCTTATGTAACCAAACCTTAAAATGTTTGTAAAGGCAAGTTTTAGATAAAGCAGGGAAGGGTTTGACTCTACGTTGAATGGGCATGTGTGGATGTCAATCAAAGAAGCATCAGTGTTTACAAGAGCATGACCGCATGTAGGCAATAAACGTTTATGGCAGGCTGTACGCAGCAGGTGGGACTCTCTTGGCGTGGGTAAGCACTGGAAAATTACATTGGGCATATAAAATGCCTATTACATCCCCATGTACATGAACCCTATGGTGGAAATGTGCTTAGTCTGGAGAGAAGTTTTCTCTTTTTCTTTTGCATCTCTAGGATAGAAAGTAAAGGGAGATTTCCCCAGTGGGGCACAAACAACAACAACTAAACATATGAAACAAAAAACCTTCACATGCACTTTAATTTTTACCTTTAGCTGCAATTCTGTGTACAGACAAACGGTTTGTCCAACCAGCTTCAACTAACCTAAAAGCTTTACCCCCCCAATAAATCGACCAAAATGCGTGATATAGTAACCTGGCCTGTCACATGACCAACCAGCTTCAACTAACCCAGTGGTTTCCAAACTGTGGCCCATGGACCAGGTGTGGCTCTTTGCCTGCCTTTATCGGGTCCCTGGGGCACCATGCCATCCACTGACTCCAATGATGGTGCACCATTCCTGCCTTGAATACCAACAATGGGGCACCATTCCGCTCAATGATACCAACAATAGGGAGCTATTCCTTCCACTAAAAACAATGATGGGACACTGTTTACTCTCACTGACACCAGCATGTTAATCCCACTGACCACATATGGGTCCCCCTAAAGCCTGTAAAGGATTGTAAACTGGTGCTTTGTTTAGAGAGTTTGGAGACCCCTGAATCAACCCAACAGTTTTATCTAAAAAAATAAAATCTACTTAAATGCCCCAATATACTAACCTGAATCAGTGGTCATGTGACAAGTGAGGTCCATATTCTTCATTTTTCTGAACTTCAAAACGGTGGTTGGGGGCATCTACTACTACCTACTGGTGAATTGAAGACTTTCTATTGGCTGATAAAGATGCCCATCTGTGGGATCCTCATAGGATCCTGAAGACTTCCAGTGGTGGCAGTGCAGTGATGTTAGGATGATGGGTGGTAACAAGACTGGTTGGTGGGCCATGACTACGGCAGATTGCCAGTCTTCGAGGTGCTTTGGAGGATTGCATCACAGCGGATTTGTTAAGTAAATTAGGGGTGTAGGGTTTTTTTAAAAAGACTGTGTATAGAGAGGTGGTGTAGGGGATATTGAATGGGTGGAGTTTTTGTTTGGAAATGGACCTTAAAGTCAGCAGTGCTACCATGATTAATGGGATTTTTCTGCTTTATGGGACATTAGCAGACCTCCACATCATCCTGAACAGCCCCATTGAGCCAGTAAATAGCTTTCTCATAATCTACAAGAGCCAGTAAGCAAAAAACATGTACAGGGGAGACAGAGGAACATGGAGATCAACCTATAGACACAAAACAACACAATGGGAACAAAGCTAGCAAAACGTAGCAACGTATTACATGTTTCAGGGACTACTCCTTTTCATCAGGTGAGGTACACAGCCACATTAGTTAGTTCTTTGAGTCTTTAAGTTTACCAGTTCAGTAATTAAATATTCTATTTTGAAAAATGCAACTGATCAGTGTGCTGGTACATTATCCAAACTGATAAGCTGTGTCTGCAATTTTTAATACTTGACAGCAAAGCTGACTGTCTATTTTTTATTTTATTTTCTTCAAAGGGCTCGCCATTTCCACAGGCAATTCATACATATAATTTAACAATAAAATATATATGCATTTTTTCCCAAGAATATTTACAGACTGCAGGAATTTTATTTTCTAGGAGACATGAATGACCTGCAGACTAAACTGTTGGGATTTCCACATCAGGGAGGTATGTGATATATTGTATTTCTGCAGATTTTTATGTAGCATAAAACAAATAAAAAATTGAGGCTTAAGCTGGCAATACATGGATTGAAATGTGACCGGTTCAGCAGAGACATTGGTTGACTACAACCAGCCTGTTGGATTTTTACATTCGATTACAGCTGGCAGCTATAGCCACTAGCAGGAATCATTGTATTCTGCCAGACCAGGAAGGCTCCCTCCCCAGGCTCCTCGTGGTTGAAGGAAAGAAAATAGAGTCATTTATGGTCTGCTTTGCTTTAGTTATCTTCCAAAATGGTTTACATGAGCGATGGTTGCATCCACCAGACAGGAAACCCAACTCCCAGAGCTTTGGATGGATGATTCTTATTGCCATTGACCATAATGTTTGTTGGGGAGTGACTTTATTACCACTGACCACTAATGACTGTGGCTTATTTTTTTACTGCCTGCGACTAGCAACTTAGGGGTTATATGTTACATATTGTATGATATATACACTTGCCATTGCATTACATATGCTATAAGGTATTTTTTAACACATTAGTGTTTCTCAACATTTTTTCAGTCAAGGCACACTTTAAGGCCTCATACACACGGCCGTTTTTTTACGCCACTTTTTTGGGCGTTTTTGCAGCTCTCCATGTTATTCAATGGCCCTCTTAAAACGCTGACGTTTTTGAGCAGTAGAGGGCGTCGTCATTAGTGAGCTGTTTCTAGAACCCGGGACCAGTGCGTTCTGAGGCCGTAGTGTTTTGCCGTTTTTTTTATGCTAATCGGCAAACCTCTGACTACTGCCCACTAACTCCGTACCGGCGTTAACCGGCGTTTTTTGACGCCAACGTTTTTAGGTTGTAAAATAGCAGAGGACTGATTTTTTAAAAGAAAAAACCTATTGACGCCGACGCTCACTAACGCCGATGTAAAACGCTGATTTTCCCAAAACGCCGGACCCGACGTTTTGCTTATTTTTTCTCAGACGCCCATGTGTATGAGGCCTTAAAGTATGGACAATCTCAAGGCACCCTCTCAAATCATGAACAGTCTCAAGACACCCTTTAAAGTTTTGAACAGTCTTGAGGCACGCCATCCTAAAATGTAAAAACGAACTTATAGTTTTAAATAATGCAGCAATATCCATGACCGTAGGACACCCAAAGTTAGAGTTACAAGTTGGTAGTGACTAGTATTCCAATGTTTGCCTTCTTCCTCAGTTTTTCTCCATAACTCTGCTAATGTGACTCCAAAACTGATGGAGAGAGGCAGGGGAGGGTCAAACAAGCAACTGATGTCATTGATGGTTAGCAGGTCGACGGCTAGAAGGTCCTAATGGTGCACAATGAAAACCTGTGGCTTTGTGCAACTAAAAGGCAGGCTGTATTCACCCGCCGCCTTATATACAAATTATGGCCAATTTTTAGGCATTTTGCTGAGACACCCCTGAAGAGACCTCAAGGCACCCCAGGGTGCCTGTGCACCTTGGTTGAAAAAGGCTGGCATACATACAACCATTCTTTTCAAGGTACTCTTTACACTTTACAACAGCAATATTAACAACTTTGGGCTATTTATATAATTTCTTTCTCTGTTTAAAGTGTCACAGTTTATGAGATTGTTTAATCTGTTTCATTTGGAATTTGGGGGTCCACATTGATTTAAGATCACACTTATTGAATAAATCTGCACTTGTTTTTCATTTCCACTTTGTTTTTTATCATATTTTCATCACAGTTTTGTGTGTGTTTTATATGTTTATTTTGCATGGAAAATATTAAGGGTGTCTGTTGCTTTGGATTTGTTTTACTACACTTTACTTTATGGTGATAAGTTATAGGGAGAGCTGCGCTGATTTCATTTCTAACTTAAGTTATTGTGGGAAAAACAAGGTTTCACCTTAAAGTATAATTTAAAGCAAAACTTTTTTTGGAAGGATTGGAGAGGGATTAGAGCCCCTGTCACTTTTTATTGCTGTCTGTGCCCCCGTTAAGGAAATTCACCCTCTCCATTTGTCATGTTTACCATTATCATTGAAAGTCAAAAGAAAACCCCAAGTTTTGGGTTGTCCCCAGAAAAGTAATAGAAGTGAAATCTTCCAATGGGGACACTAGTTCTGGTGAGCTGGGGGTCCCCCAAAAATTCCTTTAATTTGCAGTTATATCATTTCACTTCCTGTTTGGCTAGGGGACAGGACGTGAAGGGAAATCTCTGCAATGGGACACAGATGGTGAAAAAAATCTGACAGGGGTTATAACCCTCCCTTACACTATTCAAAATGAATAAAAAAGTTTTGCCCATAGTTGTACTTTAAAATCTTTAGAGGACAATGTGCAGCAGTGCAGGAACATTTGTATACTTGTTATCCAGACAAGACGTATACTCCTTCTAATAGGTTTACTCAGCAGCGCCCTGTTGAAGAGCTTTACCAGAAAAGTTTGAAGTTCTGTTAGTGAATCTGTTTTTTTTTTGCCTCTGGCAGGGCATCACAGTGACTTGGTGGTTAGCTTTTATGCGACAGCACTGGGGTTCTTGGTCTGAATCTTAGCCAAGACACTTTCTGCATGGAGTTTGTATGTTCTCCCTGTGCTTGTGTAGCACTACGCCTGCAGGAGCCGCTGATGTTAACTGTTTTTTTCCCAGACAGTACAGAGGCCACCAACAGCTCACCCAAGCAATAGTCCATTAACTTTGGTTCCAGTAAACAGTCTAGGCCTATCTATTTAAGATTTATTGTTTGAAGAACTTGTAACAGGAGAGGGATTGGTGCATGGGATACTCCAAAAATGATTAGCAAACAAAAGAGGACAATCTTCTCCCAACGTAAAGACGAATAATGGATAGTCTATTCCCTCGCACCTGAAGACCACGAGGGCACATCGCTCTGGCATCTGGTTTCCTTGCTTCAATGTATAGCTTCTGGCACCTAGTGCAATCTTCAGAACACTATACTGTGCAGTCACAGGGATCACTTTTAGGGCCTTTACTCACAAGTAGTGTTGAGCGAACCCGGACTGTAACGTTCGGGTCCGTACCGAACTTTCGGGTGTCCGTGGCACGGACCCGGACCCGGACATTTCAAAAATCGTTCGGGTCCAGGCCCAGGCACGGTGCCTGTGGGCTTTCAAGCCATGCCTGGGCTTGCAATGTCAGGCCCAAGCGAGTTGTGATGAACACTCATTTCCGGGATTTTCACTAGGGACACTGACGTGTCATATCACAAGACTTCTAACGTGATCCACGGTCTTCGATATGTAACTTCGTTCCTTTGGTCTACGGTCTCGCTACACGGGAGCACCAGAAGTCCACGCTCCCTTATCTGATAGGTAATAAGCAGAAATGCAACCCTCTTCTAACAGGAGAAAACAAACGATTAGTAAAAACCTCATAGGGTACGTGGTTAGGGAGAGGACAATGTTCAAGAAGTTTGTTAT
>BLSH010217039.1:11197-22336 GCA_018402905.1 Glandirana rugosa | reverse complement strand
TATTTGATTTTAATTTATTTTCCCTATCCCCATTTATTTGTAGGGCACTTGCCCTAGTTTGAAGATGATTTTAGAACAGTTATATGGCTTCTACCGTTAATTAATACTTTTCAGACACAGTTTGAAGATGAACCACATTCATCTCCATTTTTGCATTTTTTATGTTTTTATTTTTTTAAAAATATTTAAAGTTATTTCCCTGTCCCCATTTTTTTGTAGGGCGCTTGCCCTACCCTTACCCCCATTTTACTTCCTTTTGCAGCCCTCTGGGGCTTTCCAGGACTTTGCTACAGCCATTTTTGTGCCTAAAAGTTCGGGTCCCCATTGATTTCAATGGGGTTCGTTGTCCGTGCGATCGTTCGGGTTCCGTCCGGACCCGGACCCGGACTTTGTCCCGAAGTTCGGACGGACCAGCAGAACCCGAACTTCCAGGTGTTCGCTCAACTCTACTCACAAGTCCCCAGGATAGCTGTAGCCCTCCAGCTTCCTTTGGACAGCACTCAGTGAGGGAGATAGTCTTTCTCCAGACTGGATCCCTTAAAGAAACCTTGCAGTTGGATTTAGGCCACTTCTAGGTCCTGGCACTGCATCTCCTGAGACTTTGCAGAACAGCAATCCAATTCTTTTGCTTCTGTAGGTGCAACAGCCCCCCGAGGTTGGGAACTCTTCCTGCAAGGTAAAGACAATCTCTCCAGGGCTCTAAACTATTCCTCAGCCATCATCTGGGCACACCTCCCCAGGGATTGGCTAAGCCCTGATCAATATCCAGACTGTTCATTTGAATTCTCCTTTCCTAAGCTCTAGGAACTTCTAGAGGCAGCGGGAAGGAATCAAATTCCCAGCCTGTGAAACCCTGAACAAATCAAACCAAATAATCTCTGCTCCCTTGATTACAGAAGAGGCCAAAACTAAATTTACCTAGCAACCCAACTAGGAGGGTGCTACATCGTCCCCCCTTAAGAATACGGTCCTGTCCTCATGGACCAGGTAACATGATAACAATTGCCCTTGCACCCATGAGTGAAATATCCCATGATAAAGAAAAGAAAAAAGAAAAAAGGAATGAGGAGAGGGGAAATAACAGAGTAACAATATCATACCTCCCAATTTTCTGAGACAGGAACGAGGGACACCTATTAGAAAATGTATGTAGGCATAGGACACACCCCCTGCCATGCCCCCTTAAAGCAGAATTATACCAAAAAAAATTAGGTAAACCCACAAGTGCTTTTTTTTACCACTATTATTCCTTTATATTGGCTTTTTAAATGTACAAATGCAGCAATTTAGAAATTGGATGAAAGGTTTAGCATTGTAAAACACTTTTTGATAGATAAATAGTGCATTTTATATATAAATATATGCATCCGACCAAAATGAGGGACAAATGAAGAGCATTGAGGGACGGAGGGACATTGTTCCAAATGAGGGACAGTCCCTCCAAATCAGGGACATTTGGGAGCTATGACAATATGTGACATTCCACATAATAAACATTCTTTGTTTAAGGTATAATAAACTTTGTACAGCACATTTGGGAGGCTGTCACTTAGTCAAATGACCGAACTCTGAAAGCATATATACACATATAAATACATCATCTTCTTCCAGAGCCCTGAAATTAAACAGAAAGATACATCCTATATAGCCTAAAACCTAACTACAATATCTACATATATGTATTTCCTGCCTAGCAGTACACTAAACATTGAAGCATGTAGACAGATGGGTGTTATCACTTTTAGATGAAACACACAAAATAATTTTATTACTCACAGTCTATGGGAGAGATAATTAGGGTTGCATATTCTCAGATTAAAGCAGAATTTCTGGACTTTCGTGTATCACTGTACATAAAAAGGACCTTTAAGTTGAGACTGACACATCTGCGTTAGAACTCTTTATCAGACATCACTGGTAGCAACAGCATCCTTCTTCTCCAGGAGAGTCAACCAGCTTCAATGGGACTCCATCCTGCATTCAGAGAGGGACAACTCCACATCTATTTGCTTTCAGGCTCAAACTCAAGACCTAGTCACCCATAGGCCCCTTTAGGCAGACCGGCCTAAAAAAGCAGCTCCACTTGCACCCACCTAAGGCCAAAGCCTGGGGGGCAGAACGCTTGCATCAGCCAGCCCCAAATAATTATACCTTTTCCCATAATGCACCACTGACACAGGAAACTCCTAGTGGTCGGCTAGGAAAAGATATGCATATTCATAATCCAGATCTACTGTGTGATCTCTCACTGACACCAGAGGTGACAGTGCCATTTACTGACAGAAGGGAGAACTGGCAGCCAGGTTGGAATTAGGGGAAGCTGAACAAGACACAGGCTACAAAATGGCAGTGGCTGGCTATAGCCATGCGGAAATAAATGTAGACATTCCTGCTTGCGGCAGTCTCCTACCCTTTCTAAAATTAGTCAGCAGTCCCTTGTATCTAGTAGTGATTATTAATCTCTCTGTTGTTCCACTTATAATTCTACAGAGAATCTACCAATATGGGAGGTAAACAAATATGGTCACCAAGCAGGAGAGTTCTTGTTTACCAGTCCAACTTCAAAAACAACATGACCCTCAACAGGATACAGGGTGTTCTCTGATGCCAAGGCCACCATATATCGTATGGACTATCTTTTCCATATTAATATTGTAATCCAGTTTGTTTTGTATTTCTTACAGATCAGATGGAGTATATGGATGAACACCAAATACAGCAAAGAAAGGTGAGGCTGGCTGATCCCATTGTAGATTTCTTGAATAGGTCACTGGTCCAAGAACAGTATGGTAACTGGTGTAGGAAAACTTCCCAGGACCAAATTCGATTTTGTATGGTTGTGTGAGAGAGTGGGGGTAACTCTGACTAAGAAATCCTTCCCTGCAACCAGTTCATATTATGAGTCTGTAGTCTGGCATATGCTATGCTGGAGGCAAATATCCCCCTGAGAAATGACTTAATAGCATTTCACACAATGAGTGAGTATTCTGATTTGTTATTGTTGTCTTAAAATTCATTCAATTCAATTTAATAGATTCAATCACGGTCACTCACACATCCATTCCCAGCTTCAGGAGACACTGCACCACTCAGTTCCTATCCAATATGTTTTGCCTCTTACTAGGACTGCAGAGTAAGCTTGCTCAGAGTGAAGTGTTTTAGTAGCTGACTATACAGTAAAGTGTATTGCATTCTATGGGACGTGGTGTTTGGAGTGACCTTGATATAATTTTTAAATGGAGTGAGGTAATGGACCCCAGAACATTGCCAGGACTTAGAGCTGGAGAAAGAGGTGCAGAACCTAGAGCCATGCCTGGGAACTGTAAGTGAATGATTAATCAACAGCAGTTTTAGCTTGGCACAATATCATACCCAGAAATAACCTATCCTCTGAATCTTTGAGGCCGCTTATGAATCTAGTAAATTACTATACCAATGCTATTATGTCTAAAATATCTACTACACCAGCATTAAATATCAGACCAGAGTTGAATCTGGTCAATAATGTAAGAATGGTCTGTATTGTATACAGCAGTGTTTCTCAACCTTTTACGGTGAAGTACCCCTGCTGGTCTAAAAAAATTTCCTAAGTACCCGTGTTTCGAGAAAGGCACTGATGAGGCTGCACTGATACGGGGCACTAATGAGGCTGCACTGATACGGGGCACTGATGAGGCTGCACTGATACGGGGCACTGATGAGGCTGCACTGATATGGGGCACTGATAGGTGGCACTGATAGGGCATGTTGGGATGTGTGGTTCCTGAGCAGACACAGGGAGATGGGAAACTGACAGGCAGGACTGCAGAGTTGAGAGGAGATCAGGCATCATCCGGATGGGTTCTTCACACATGGCAGGAGATCCGAGGAGCCGGGAGATGGTAGGACATGGGGCCGCCTACTAACCCTGATCAGTCAGCTGCACTACAGCAAGCTACCAGGGACTGTATATGTGTGGGGGTGTGGGACTCGGGAGACAGCACTGGGCGTACCCCTTGCCCTTGGTGCACGTACCCCCAGGGGTACGCATACCATGGGTTGAGAAACCCTGGTATACAGCATAGGAGTACAAGCTCTCATACTTCAAGTGCTGCTCCCAGTGCTTTCTCAAAGAATATAAAACAATACAGATATGTTCTTATTTGAAGTCTCACCAATTTACTTGTATACTATCACTTATACATGCTTGTACTCCTGTGCTATTTACATTAAAGGACATTCCTGTACCCAAGTGTGGGGTTATCCACTTTCTCCAGGCTTGGTTTGCAGGCATAAAATAAGCCAACATCTGGGTGAGGCAGTGTAGACTCACCCGGAGCAGTACTTTGAAATTTGCATGAGACAATAGATGCTACAGACTTTAGTTGGCCATGAGGTTGAGTTAAAATGTCTTATGATTATATCAGAACAGAACAAAATTGTGGAGTCATAGACATAAATGCATACAATGTTGATACGCCCATTTGTGGAGGTTGATATATTTCACCTATTATAAATATGTAGGAATGTCTTTCCTATCCCCTGATTTCTGTCAAACTGTTTGTAATTTACAAGGCCTTTCTTGGAATTTGGTACTCAAGGACTCATTTTCACATTACCTGCCAGACACTGAGAGAGCTCCAGAGTCCAGGGACTAGGGGGTGGTTCTGGGAGTTCTGCCTGTCTTGTTAGCTAGTCATCCTCTAGTAAGTTTTTCATCAGTTGGTTGGTTCAGTTTCTAATAGCACACCCAAGCCATGTTCTAGAAGGGTCATTTCTTCAGTCCTCCATTTGGGGGGAGAGTAATAATCCTCCTTTTTGAAGCCTCCGCCTTGAGAAGAGAAGGCTGGGTGAGTAGGCTATATGCCTGTGGATAGGCCCTATGACCAGGGCCAGGACAAGGGGCACGGCGCATCCTGGTCATGGGCCCCATTCTTCCTACTAAGTGCTCCATGTTCTGACTCTGCAACTGGCCACCATGGTTTTTACTAGTGGCATTCACTGGCTGCCGATGCAGAGCTACACCCAGAAGCCAGCCAAATGTCTCCTGCAGTTCACTAGCCTGGATGTACTCGCTACTCCCTAGGCCAGCACTGGCCACAGCCTTGTGGATTGTAATAGAACAGTCCTACCCTGAGGCTCTGGTGAGAGCAAATCAGGGTGCAGGAGGGATCAGAAGGAAGGGTGGGGGTTGGGCTGCAGAGGCTAGCAGAGACAGTCTGGTACAAAGGTTTTTCAACAGGAGGGTTTGAGGTGTGGAGGTGAGCAGAGAGGAGGTTTTGGGGTACAGAGGTGTTCAGAGAGGGGAGTTTGGGGTACAAGGGGAAGCAGAGGGGTTGGTTTGGGGTACAGAGGTGAACAGAAAGGGGGATTTGGGGTACAGAGGTAAGCAGGGAGGGGGTTTGGGGTGTAGACATGAGCAGAGTGGGGGGTTTTGGGTGTGGAAGTGAGCAGAGAAGGGTGTTTGGGGTGTTTAGGTGAGCAGGGAAACAGGGTTGGGGTACAGAGGTCAACAGAGAGGTGGGGTTGGGATACAGAGGTGAGCAGAGAGGGGGGTTGGAGTACAGAAGTAAGCGGTGAGTTGCGGTGCAGAGGTAAGCAGGAAGGTTTTGGGATGCAGATTAGCAAGGGTGTGGAGAGTAGGATTAGGGTGAGAGGTTAGCAGAGAGGGGAACATGTGGAGCGATTTTGCCACCCATTCATTTAACTGGGCTGCAAATTGCAACTGGAATGCAGATAAAGTAGTGCAAAAATAAAACAAAGTCTTTGATCCTTTTTGAAATCTCCCTGCACCAAGCTGCATGTGGCTGCAGCATCATGTGGTTTGGCATGTGTGAAAATGCACCACAGGTGCTGATGTATGGGGGTGCAATTAACAATTAATTGCGCCCTATGCATTTGCTAAGGTCCAGCGTGGTTTTCTTTTGTGTTGAGAATCTGTGCGATTTGCCACACACAATGTGACCTTAGCTAAAAAAACTGATTATGGCCAGGAACATATTTTTTTCTTAACTTGCAAGAATCAGGATGACGAAATTAAGGCAAATGTCAACAGAATCACCCTGTACATGTTTCCCTCAGGCATCCATGGAGCATGGAGGATTCAGCTGGAGAGATCTACTGAAGTCCATTCTTAAAGATATGAAAGAAAAAAGTATCAAGGAATTTAAATCTTATTTAAACGATGGTGACTTTCTTCAGCCTTGCAAACCAATTCCAGAGTCAGACTTGGAGCATGCAGACCACATAGATGTTGCAGATCTCCTAATCACTCACTACAGAAAAGAAGAAGTCTCGGATGTAACCATTAGAATTCTGAAAGCCATTGGGGAAGTAAATCGTGCAGAAAAACTCAAGTAAGTCCAACTGCAATAGAGAACATCATAAAAATTATGAGAGATGATAACCCTTTAATGAGTTAAAGGAGAAAAGGATGAAAGTAGAGTGACAGTGCTGTGTGAGGGGTCAGTACAGGAATAGTAGATATACAGGATGGGATGGAGGTGTAGTGACAGTGCTGTGTGAGGGGTCAGTACAGGAATAGTAGATATACAGGATGGGATGGAGGTGTAGTGACAGTGCTGTGTGAGAGGTCAGTACAGGAATAGTAGATATACAGGGTGGGATGGAGGGGTAGTGACAGTGCTGTGTGAGGGGTCAGTACAGGAATAGTAGATATACAGGACGGGATGGAGGTGTAGTGACAGCGCTGTGTGAGGGGTCAGCACAGGAATAGTAGATATACAGGATGGGATGGAGGTGTAGTGACAGCGCTGTGTGAGGGGTCAGTACAGGAATAGTAGATATACAGGACGGGATGGAGGTGTAGTGACAGCGCTGTGTGAGGGGTCAGTACAGGAATAGTAGATATACAGGATGGGATGGAGGGGTAGTGACAGCGCTGTGTGAGGGGTCAGCACAGGAATAGTAGATATACAGGGTGGGATGGAGGGGTAGTGACAGTGCTGTGTGAGGGGTCAGTACAGGAATAGTAGATATACAGGACGGGATGGAGGTGTAGTGACAGCGCTGTGTGAGGGGTCAGTAGTAATAGAAATACAGATATAAAAAACAAACACAAGAGGGTGCATCCATCTAGGTGTAAAAAAGTATAAAAGACAACAAAAATGCACTCACTAGATAAAAGTGAATCAAGACTTGTCATAAACCCATATAGACCTCTCCATAGGATCACCATGAGGATCACAGTGATCCTGTAGAGGTCTATATGGGTTTATGACAGGCCTTTATACACTTTTATCTAGCAAGTCCCTTTTTAATGTCCTTTATACTTTTTTAAATAAATGGCTACACCTAGGTGGAGGCACCCTCTTGTGTTTGTTTTTTATATGTGCATTAGGATCTCGAGACTTAAGCCTCATACACGCGGTTCGACGATCGTACTACCGAACGGACCAAATAGTATGTTGGCTGTTGTATCTTGCATACTGACATGCACTAAGTGATCGTATGACCAAGCTGAACGTAGTGACGTGTTATGAACGTATAAAGAGAAAGTTCAGGTGCATGTAATTAGCATCCGGCCGTTCCTGACTTCTGAGCATGCGTGTTTTGCACAATACAACTCGTTGGACCAACTGCTCTGTACACACGACACAACGGTCGTATGACTGCTTATTGGTACTACCACAGTTTTCTAGTTTCCTCATACAACTCCCATTGTACGACCGTCGTACGTCGGCTGTTCTAATCGCGCGTACTAACGGTCGGATTAGCATACAACGGTCGTTCATATGCAAACCGTGTGTACGAGGCATTAGACCCCATACACACTATTGATTTTCTGTAGACTTTTGTCTTCAGATTTACCAAAACCTTATAATATGAGGTCAAACCTTAAGAGTTTTTTTATTTGCATGCAGTCAGGGAGATCCTTGCACTACATAGTTTTGGTAAATCGGAAGACAAAAGTCTACAGAAAATCTAATAGTGTGTATGGGGTCTAAACCTAAGAGGAGCTGCATCCACTTCACCTTGTGTTCCCTACCACCCTCCTGGCCCCATTAAATGACGGTTGGGCTCCAGTCAGCACAATAGCTTATTAATTTTCTTTCTTTGGTAATAGAGATACAGGATAGCATTAAAGTGCTAATTGCTGTATGTTTACATGATCAAAATCATTTTTATTTTCTGGTATAGTAAATAATGTACTTTACTTCAACAGATCCAAGATTGGTGTTAAGTGACTTTTTAACCAGTATATGGATGGACTTCACCTTACTGGGATTGGGAACATCTTACAGAAGAACTGTGTGCACTAACTGTTTCTTACTCAGGAATCTCCATTGCAGCATTATTATTATATTAGTTGAATATGTATAACCGAGAAGCAAAGTTTAAACAACGGAGAGACCTCAACCACTATCACCTCCTCCAACATTATCATCATCAATTGACATGGCAAGCAAGAGAACCAAAAGAAATGGGTGAAAAATGAAGTTTAATCTCCATATATTCTGCCTGCCCTGGTTTCTTCAGGATCACAAGGTGAAAATAAAGGGAAAAAAGCCTAAATAAGGAAATCCAATACAACCACGACATTTAAGGATGAATGAGCAGAAATGTATTCCATTTTCGGGGGTTTACATGTGCTTTAAAATCAGTGTATTTGATTTTAAGGTGATGTAACTGGTCACTGTGTCTATATAAGTAATGCTTATCTACATCTTCCTTAGACATGTGAAGAACAAAAAAATGATTTTAGATTTGTTTTGTATGGATTTAATTTTGTTTAGTTACATTCGTTATGTTACAATGATTTGTTTTCGTAATTTGTTTCATGTTCATTTTTTGTTTTTGATTCAAACTTGGACAAACTATGTGGGGAACTTGGAACTCTGGCGTGAGTTACATCCTGGGAAAGCGCAATACATCTGTTATTCAAAGACTTATAAAACTTTATCCCACATCAATTTGATGTTAAGATCTTATGAGGTATTTAGATATATTATTTATATTGATATTTTGCCCAGAGATGTGTCTGCCTATTCCCCCTTGCTTTCAACTCTTGAGGGCAATACTACTTGAATAAAACGGCCAGTATGGAAATTGAATCCTCTATGGCTTCAAATAATTTCTACTCATGATTCTGTACAAAGGGCCTTAACTTCCTTTTTAGAAACTAACTTTAATATTGCCTCTCTCTTGATTGTTTGGGATACTATGAAGGCCTATCTTAGAGGCCTTCTCATTAAAGAAATTAGTGTGGTCAAGACAAAGAGTAGACAGGAGGAAAATGTGGCAAATGAGTGGATGACTGCCACCAAGGCTGTCTAAGTCCAGGATCCAACTGCTCCCTATGGCTAGAGGTGTAGTCCCAGCTTAAACTCCTTATGGAGAAAAGAGCACAGAATAAATATATTTTTAACAAATGTTTGGTATGGGCAAAGGGGGAAAAGTAGGGAAACTTCTGGCCGCGATCTTTCGATCACAAAGTACTACTCCTTATATAAATGCCATAAAAACAAAAACCAGGACACTATGCACTAAACCAGAAGATAACAGTTTTTTTTAAATCCTTTTACCAAGAGCTATATAGTTCAGGGTATACCTATGCAAATGCCGATCTCTCTAAATTTTTAGATGCTATTAGTCTTCTGTCTCATTCTGACAGATGTCTGCTCAATGCCTCGATTAATATAGAAGCTGCAGTGGCGTCTTTACCTAAAGGAAAAGCCCCTGGAATAGATGGTATTCCCAATGAAGTATCTAGCCAATATGGCAGGATACGTCTACCTTCCCTGTTACAGACTTTTAATGCTGCTGTAAGGGAGGGATGCCCCCCTCTGTCTATGGCTGAGCCTATGATCTTGGTCATACCTAAGAAAGGGTAAGATATTTTATTCCCAGACACCTATTAGGTGAATATCATTGCTTAATACAGACATTAAATTACTAGCTCAGTGGGTCTCTCTCCTCATATTTGAGGTAGACTGGGAGTCCCTGACATTGTGAAATACTTCTACGCTACACACTTACGCACCATAGCATCATGGTCAAGTCAATATGTTCCTAATTGATGGTCAGAAATTGAGATGGGCTCTCTTTATCCTGTTCACCCCTGTTCCTTGGTGTGGTCTCCTTCTCTTTACGCTGACCCGATTTTGAAACACTTCTGCTTAGCTCCTATGATGTTCACCTTACAGGTTTGGAGGACCACCTACAAGAAGTACTTTCTCTCCTCACCGTGCGCCCCCCCCCCCATCCATTGTCCTCTTCAATCCACTGATCCCAGACAGTATCTCTTATGGTCATATGGCTCCCTGGGCTCAAGCTACCCTGTTTCAGTTGTAACTGTATGCCAACCCTGTCACTTGCAAATTATTCTCCTTTACAGAACTGCAGTCCAAATACCATATTCCAAAACAACTTCATTACTCATATCTTTTTTATACATTATTTCTCATCTATGTCTGCAGCCCTTACCTTGGATAAACAAACCAACTTTGAGTGCACTTGCGGCCAGGTATCCTACCAACTTCTTTTGATCTCTACCATATATAAAATATTGCACAATACCGTACCCCTTACCACAGATATTCACTCCTATATGCAGAAATGGTCCCATATCCTACAAAAAACTATCCCTCTTCCTTGTTGGGAGAAGATATGGACATCTATTCATAAGTCATCTAGGTGTGTGGTGCAGAGAGAGACTGCTATTAAGGTACTGATGTTTTGGTATAGAACTCCTGAAGTCCTTCATCAATAGGATTCATCTATTTCACTGCTTTGTTGGCGGTGTGGCCAAGAGATTGGCTCACATCTCCATATTTTTTGGCAATGTCAGTTAATACAGGCTTTCTGGACTGAGGTTGTGGCCTTAATCTAATCTCTGTTAGATCTATCCTCGTCGTTTGATCCCTTACACTATTTAGTGGGCCTTCCTTTCCCTGGGCTTAAAAAGCCAGTTAAGCAGATGCTTTATAACATCCTATTAGTCGCAACGAGAGTTATTCCAATGAATTGGTGTTCGGCTGAGCCCCCATCTCTACACATGCTTGTAAATACCATATTTGAAACTCGGAGAATGTAATACCTCACTGCATCTGCCAACAACGTGGTTACACATTTTAATAAGATTTGGGGTCCGTGGGATCAATCTATACATGGTTCCTCCACACACGCACCCTGACGTTT
>BLSH010217039.1:0-11187 GCA_018402905.1 Glandirana rugosa | reverse complement strand
CCCCCCCCCCCCCCCCCCCGTGGTCTTCCCTTTCCTCTCCCCTCCCTTCCCTTTTTACTCCCTCTTCTCCCTTGTGGTAATTGAATCTGATCAACCTTTAAATTAACATACGGTATGTCAATGTTCATCGTAACCTGCTTTGAATGTTAGTTTTCTTTATGTGTTATTTTACTTCCCTTATGTACCTGTCAATTCTGTTTACATCTCGCTTTCAGAATTATTACCTGTACTACAGTACAACCCATACATTTATATTAATGTATCTCTGTATTCTATGCTTACTTTTGACAAATTCAATTAAATACAAAATTATGAAAAAAAATATATAAATAAATTAGTAGCTAATATTATGGCCAATAGACTAAATAAAGTTATTAAATCGATACACACAAGACCAAAAAAGGAGAAAGAGTGGGACTTCGGAGGCTGTCACTGTGATTTCTCAAACAGGAAGGCACAACAGTGGAATATAAAAAAAAATCAATATTTATTACAATACATGATTAAAACCATTACATATAGGAAATATGAAAGTACAGTGCTGCCCATAATTATTTATACCCCTGGCAAATTTTGACTTAAAGTTACTTTTATTCAACCAGCAAGTAATTTTTTGGCGGGAAATGACATAGGTGTCTCCCAAAAGATAATAAGATGATGTACAAGAGGCATTATTGTGGAAAAAAAACATTTCTCAGCTTTTATTTGAATAAAAGTAACTTTAAGTCAAAATTTTGCCAGGGGTATGAATAATTATGGGCTATCTTTTAGCAATCACCCCAGGTATACCACATATGAACATAAGGAATGACCTACCCGTTCGGCTGTCCAACTGACCCCCTCATGGATGGGCTCAGCCTTATTACTACCAGACCACTGGATTGCCTGAAGAAGCATTAGTGAAGTGCGTTGCAATCATGATGTGGATAGGATTATCACCTCACTAAGGGGCCTTTATGTGACACTGGTTGCCTTCACGAAGACGACCGGGGATTAGGTCTACCTTAATGTTGTGTCCACAGTTTTTTTACACATACTTTTATATTTCCTATATGTAATGGTTTTAATCACGTATTGTAATAAACATTGTTTTTTTTTATATTCCACTGTTGTGCCTTCCTGTTTGGGAAATCACAGTGACAGCCTCCAAAGTTCCACTCTTTCTCATTCTTTGGTCTTGTGTGCATTCATTTATGGGATGTGGTGTCACGCCTAGCAAAATCCGCCTCTAATGTTCTCCAAAGTTATTAAATCGATTATGAATCCAGACCAAACAAGATTTATGCCCAACTCCTTAACTGCGGTAAATGTAAGATGCACATTTCTAAATATACAAATTCCTGCTGATAACTAGCAGAGCTCTACTGTCTTTAGATGCTGCTAAGGTGTTTGGCAGCATAGAATGGTTCAACACAAGGGAAGCACTTACACGTTTTGACTTTGGCAACATTTTTTGTAACTGGGTTAAGCTCCTCTATATGACACCCAAGGCTTCTATAAGAGGTAATGGGAGGTTGTCAGATTCCGTTCCTCTCTCCTGGAGGTGCTAGACAAGGGTGCCCACTATCACCTCTTTTGTGTTCAGTAGTGACAGAACCCCTTGCAGCTCTGCTGGCAAACAGCAGAGGTGTGAGGCTTTAACGGGGTAAATATGAGGGAAAAATAGCCCTATATGCAGACAATATGCTGCTGTATTTTGCTGATACTCATGAATCACTGGTTGCTGCAATGTCTGCTATAGAAAAGTATGGTACTTTTTCCGGGCTTAGGATCAACTGGAACAAATCGGTATTATTCCCACTAGATCCCCTCTGGGACCCTCGCACCTCGCCCCCCCCCCTGTAGTGTCACAACTTAGGGTGGATGCAAAGATTAAATATCTTGGGGTAACTATCTCTGCCCACCTTAAGGAATATAGCCCCCAAAACTTGCTGCCAATTATTTCATAAATTTTGATCTCAAAATGAAGTTTAGTTTAAGCTGCCACCCTCTGTTGTTGATCATACCAATCTCTTGAAAATGATATGGATGCCACGGTTACTTTATTATTTGCATAACTCGCCCTGATTGATCCCACAGAAATATTTTAAGAGATTTGGTACGATCTTCTGAAATCTGATATGGCAGAACAAGCCTGCTAGGATCAAATATGAATACTTACAATACCCTAATGCTCAAGGAGGGCTCTCAGCTCCAAATCCTTGGATATACTTCCTGGCAGCTCAAATTCAACATCTTGAACGTTAGAAAAGTGGGGGGGTTCAAATATATCTTCTTTTGACATACTTAGCTTTTCTCTCGATAATAGTAATCCCTTATTATCCTTTGACTCCTCTATCCCACCCTTCAACCAACATACTTACCCTACATTTCATCTGATATATAAGGTCTGACAGTCCACCAAAACAATAACAGGGTATTTCAGGAAACACCAGATTTACACTGTTATGGTCAAATAGAGCGCTTTCTGAAATTTTCCATCTGGAAGGATTTTCCAGATGGAAACCTGCGGGAATTACTACCTTGTGGCAACTGTACGCCAAGGAAGTGCTGAAAACTATCAGCGGCTCTGATAGGATATTAATCCTCTGTTTATTGATTCTCTGCAATTATGTGCGGACTATGATGTTTTTTTTCAGCACTTAAAACTAAGACATGCTTTGAAAACCCAAGGTTTGGCCCTGACCCTTCTTTTCCACAAATTTACTATTCTGGATAGTATAGTCCAAGCAAATAACACTACAGACTTTTTAAGAAACTACTATCTGAATTCCTCCCTAAATCTCCAATTCCATGTAGACAAAAATGGGAGATGGACATTGATGTGGCCCTAGAGCAGCCTTTCTCAACCTTTTCAACACAGAGGAACCCTTGAAATAATTCTCCGGTCTTGGAGAACCCCTGCTAAAAATTAAAAATCTACAACTCATGATACATTAGTGTGATGGTCAATGGGAAGAATGCTCCTTACACTTGTGGTCATTGGGAAGAATTACCCCCTTACAGATAGCTAAAAAGATCAATGGTATCATTGGGAATTTATCTGAGAGATAGAAATTGCTCATTGCTCAAGGAACCCCTAGCAACCTCTGGAGGAACCCTAGGGTTCCATGGAGCCCTGGTTGAGAAACCCTGCCCTAGAGGATATATGGGATCAAATAATGAAGAGTGTGCAGCTGCTTTCAATATCTCCGACGCACAGAGTGACCCAACTTTTTATTTTGTATAGGGCGTGCTGTATAGGATAGGTAGGAAAGAAAATTCTGGAAGTGTAAGATGTGGTAAATCTCCTTGCTCTTTTATACACCTTCTTTGGAGATGTCCAAAACTGCATCAGTAATGGCAGGATGTGATAGATGTGATAAATTCTATATATAATATTACATTGACTCCTGTCCTATGTCTCCTCAGGTATACAAGTACCAATACCTTGGAACATGATGAGGCAGTGGACATTGTGAGAATGTTGCTCTTGGCTCATAAATTAATAGCCTCTCAATGGGTATCACCTAACCCTCCTATCCTTGGGGACTGGGTACGGGAAATGGACAAATATGTATTGTTTGAAAAACATACTTATCTTCAACGTAATACATTTCGGAAGTTTGCAAAAATATGGAAAAAGGTGGATAGACGCCCATGTTCCAATTTGGTCTGAAAATAGAGAGTAGGGAATACCTGTTTTTTTTGTTCTTTGCATCTCTGCTCTCTCTCTTTTCAGGGTGGGTGGGCTTTCTTTTTCTTAAATTGGAGTACACTGGTAATAGCATGAGCATATTGGTTGCCCTGCGATATTATATTATAATATAAAATTTAATGTTTATTTTTTGTTTTGTTTTTTTCCTCTCTTCTCTCTACTTTTGAAGGGCTGGATGATACATGAACTAAAACTACTGTTGATGCTGCTGTTTTTATTTGCTTAGCTGATTTTTCTTTTGTGTACATTTATGTTACGTTTTTCTTTCTTTCTTTTTTTTAAATCTGTTATAAAAATTCCGAAAAAATAAAATCTGATAAAAAAAAATGTGATTTTATCAGATAAAAAGAAGTTTTCACAACATGAAATCCTTCATTATGGGCTCAACAGAATATGTAACATGAAATTATAGGTAAGTTATTATTATTATACCATATAACATTTGTGGAATGACAAGAGTATCAACAACATGTGCTGGACCCCAAACACCTTGATGATATTCATGAAATACCACTAAATCGTTCTATAGGAAATTATTGCAGCAACTGTGTTGTATAAAAATGTATTTGCTATTAATAACATGAAACTCATGTGATCGAAGATACTGTATTTTTGTACACCTTAAGACAAACATGTGTATCAACTAGGTTGAGTATAGTCATTACAAGCATGTCATGTTACGTCTTCACTTGTGCACATCATCCCCTGCCGCCATAATAGGGCTGGGGCGAGGGGGCAAGAAGAATTAAAACGAGTATACTATACATATACAATGTCACGTGAGAACATCCAATTAGTTAACATCCGTGGCAGTATGATTATGTCAGATTTTTTCATCTCAAAGCGGTAGATTGTTTCGCATAGAAATTTGGCATTTTATATTGTAGACCTGTAATTCTGAGGCTGGGTTCACACATGTGCAGTGCAAATTGAAGCTCCGTTTTTACAGCTAATTGACAAAGTAGTTGTTCAGTGTTTCAGGTCAGTTTTTGATCAGGATCATGTCAGATTTCCATCAGGATCAGGTCAGGATTTTATCCTGTTTACAACCGAATGACATGTGAAATTTAGAAGCGTTCCCATAGAAGTCAATGGGCCTGAATTTACACCTGAGCCGGACTGCACTGCTCAGAAAACTGACAGGAATATTTTTCAATTCGCACTGAATCCGCACTCTGGCTGCACAGGACATATGTAAACAAGCACAATAGAAAGCAATGTTCTTTAACATGTCATGCGAATTGAAAGCGGTTCAAAATGCATCCAATTCACATATGTGTGAACCTAGCCTTAGGAATAACTCACTTAAGACAAGAGTCTAGTAGACATTCCAGGTATGGTAAAGTTTGAAATAACAAAATCATAAATTATAATATATATGAAAAAAATATATAATATAGTAAATAGCTATAAATAATTATCAAAAATTATAATAAAATAATAATACAATTTATTCAATAATGTAATAAAGTCAAAAACACTGAAATTTGCTCAGTTGCAGAATTGTCGCTGTCGTCACTTTCAGTGTCTGATGATAAATTTCCCTACAAATCAGTATCACTCAATTCTGCAAATGATTCTTATTTACTATCGCTGTTTTCTAGCTGATCAAAAACTGCTTTTGACGTAAAGGGACTCTTTTTGGTTGCCATGGACATTCTCAAGTTTCCAGGCAGAAAGAATGGCAAATATAATATAAAAGTGCATGCAGGGCACTGGACAAAGCACTGGGGACAAAGGGGATGTGAAATGATTTGATACAGTAATGTAATCTTACAGAATACAGTGTACTGTATGTGGTATGTGTGTTGCACTTTTTGAATTTGCCTCCATGCGACGTGATGCTCGCTGGGAACGGATCCTGGCATCACACTACAGCGGGCAGAGGACACAGCCTGCGGACACAGCGGGGGGACATTGCAGGATCCAAGGGACAAGGGAAGTAACTTCACCTGGGATCCTGCTATTCAATCCCAAGTGCCACACCAATACTGGTAACGATAATGGATATGTACTGTACAATAGATTCCTATTTTATAATGTATGCACAGTAGATACATTCTACTGCATTTAAATGCAGCTCACCTTCTCATCATCATTTATTAGGTAAGTTAGTGCAAGAGCTAAGATGAGTACGCAAAGTGCAGTAATAGTAACCCTAACCCATGCCAAATCATTGCACTCATTTTTCAGTAGAGATAGATTAGTGGACGGCTATTGCAAGTTGAATAACATGAACAATAACTTTAATTTGTATATTGATAGTTTACAAAAAAGAAAAGGGGAAAAAAACGCCAACCCAACAGTGTGGGACTGGGATAGGCTAATGGGTAAAGACATGCCACATCCTGAAATGTAATACAAACACTAAAGACAAGAGAGATGGACTTTGCAGGCATGCAGATATAATTAATATAAGATATTAATATAATTTAATATATATAAGATATAATTAAAATAATTCTTTATTTGGAACATAAAAGGCACAGCGCCTATTGCACATGTCATATAGAAAATATTCATTTAAAAGGCAATAGTCAAGAATGAGAGTAAACACATCATGCTTATTAGTGCTGATCTCATCTGCCACTCGCCATATAATGAAAATAGGGCGGAGAGGGGAGAGATCAGCACTGGCTGGTATAGTTGTATCCACCTGGTGGGAACCTGAAGGGTAAGTATGTATATACAATCATGCAAAACTCAAAGAATTACACAGTATATGTAAAATGAATCAAGCAGGATTCAAACCACCAGGAATTTAGGTAGTAAATGCTCTGTAGCTCGACTAGTTTCACGCTTGGAAATTGCGCTTCATCTGGAGCAGTCAATAACAGTCTAATAAAGTAAACAGAAGCATGTTAATCATATAGGTATCAGAATAAGAAATATTGGGCATGGTCTGGACGCAGAGGAAGATGGCCACGTGAGATCTCCGCTCCTGCACACCGCGGTTCCTCTCATCCCTCGTATGAGGACTAAGGGCTCCTAAGATGGGTAAAACGCATGGGGAGCAGTCGCCCACCCGATCCCGCTTACTCAGGGCATCCTCGTCAGAAGCGGACACGCCAATTGCAGAGATATTCCGCGCCCAGCCCCGAGACAAGAAACACAGGCCTCAGGGGAGACCGCGAGGCGTGCAAGCCGCAGCCCGGAGAGACGAGCCGCACCAGGCACATCACAAAGGCCTCCGATGCCGGAGGAGCAGGTACATCACCCTGTCAGCATATACGATCTGCAAGCCATCGCTGCAGACATCAAAAACACTGTTGCAGCAGCGATAGCAGATTTAAGACTGGACTTCCAAAAAATGGTAACCAGAATAGAGGAGATAGAGGATATCTCAGTGCACCATGACATAGAGATACACATCTCCAAATACACAATTGATTCACATACCCTACAAATTAGGGACATGAGACGCCATTTAGAAGACCTGGAAAACCGTGGGCGCAGACATAACGTTAGAATTAGAAATCTACCAGAGTCTTTTGAATCCGACCAACTTCTACCCTCTTTACTGGCTATTTTTAATGATCTTCTGGGAAGACCCTTAGAAACTCCAGTGGAAATGGAAAGATACCACAGAGCACTTAGACCCAGAGGGAGAGACAATGAACCTCCCAGGGACATAATATGCAATATTGTAAACTTCCAGCTAAAGGAAGAAATACTGTGCAATGCTAGACTCAGGGGCCGCATACTATACCAGGGCCATGAAATAAAACTCTTCCAGGATCTCTCCCAGATAACCCTGCAGCAATGCAAGGACATGCGCCCCCTCCTAGACATCCTGAGAGAGAGGAATATGCCCTATAGATGGAAATTTCCATTTTGCCTATCTGCAGGACCCCCATAACCGCCCTATACTCTTGAAGGTACTGGAAGACCTACCATCTTTTTACAAGAGACTTAACATACCTCAAATATATCTACCGAACTGGTACTCTGACTTACGCCCCCAACACCATGACCAATCTGTGGAGGAACCGATGGAGATGCTCCAGCAAGGTGATCAACACTCACAAAAGAGACATTGGTTATTAGCCAGATTCTCCCCCCCCCCCGGTAAACAGGCGCACATGTGGGGAGGGAAGTCTTCCATCATCCCCAGCGCATCGTAAGCCCAAGAAGGATTGAGAGTTACCTTACAACCCCCCTCTTTCTAAGACAGTTTCTTTTGGCAAAATGTAAAAGTTGTATGCTCCACCTGCAAAATCTTTGATTCATACAAGAGATGTAGGTGAACGGCTCATTTTTCTTGATTCTGACTTTCTTCTCCGTTCCTGTTCTGAAGTTTACACGTTATGCATTCAGCTCTCTTGACAACACGTTATCTTATTAACTGCTTTATCAGCTTCAAGGTCTCTAGTTGACATGACGCTGGCTTACCACAGCCAAGGAATTGTTCTTACCAAGACAATTTGTAATATCTCATTAATAATAACTTTATGGCTTATACCTCATAGGCCACGCAATGGGAAACAAATGCTTGGGCCCAGTCTCATGTAACTGCCACAAACTATATTAGGAGACCCCTTAATATTTGCAAAGTAATCTCAGACTTCTACCTCTTGAAGCCTAATTTTTTTTTATAATATCCTGTTTGAGCACATCCCTTGATCATTTATAAGTAGAGTTGATCGAACCTCTGGAAGTTCAGGTTCTGCTGGTTCGGCCGAACTTCGGGACAAAGTCCGGGTTCGGGTCCGGAATTGACCCAAACTTTGACCCGTACCCCGAACCCCATTGAAATCAATGGGGACCCGAACTTTTAGGCACAAAAATGGCTGTAACAAAGTCCTGGAAAGTCCTAGAGGTCTGCAAAAGGAAGGAAAAAGGGGGTAAGGGTCGGACAAGTGCCCTACAAAGACATGGGGATAGGGAAATAACATAAAATAATTTTTAAGCTAAAATCACATAAAAAAATCAAAAATGGAGGTGGATGTGGAGTTGGAGGTTGAGGAGGCGGTGAAAGTGGCGGTGGAGGAGGAGGAGGTAGCCAACACTGTTTTTTTATTTTTGTGCAAGAAATGCACCGCTGGCCGCAAATGTAGTTTTTGGAATTTTTTTGTTTTTTTTAAACCAGCAATGTAGATGCACTTTTTAATTTTGTGCAAGAAACAATAATCTGTCCCTTTAAGCAACAGTAGCAACCTCTCCCTATAGAACTAGGAGATGATTTTAGATTCTAAAATCATCTCCAAGTTGTACAGGGAAAGCCTCCAGCTGTTGCTTTAAGGGAAAGATTATTGTTCTAAAATCTTCTTCAAAGTGGGTGGGAAAAGCCTGTTTCAGGCGTGTGAAGCCATATTAGTGTTCTAAAATCATCTTGAAAGTGTGCGGGAAAACCCTGTTTCAGCCACGTGGAGCCATATTAGTGTTCTAAAATCATCTTGAAAGTGTGTCAGTGAAGATGATTTTAGAACACTAATATGGCTTCATGCGGCTGAAACAGGGTTTTCCCACACACTGATAAGATGATTTTAGAACACTAATATGGCTCCACGTGGCTGAAACAGGGTTTTCCCACACACTGTGAAGATGATTTTAGAACACTAATATGGCTCCACGTGGCTGAAACAGGGTTTTCCCACACACTTTGAAGATGATTTTAGAACACTAATATGGCTCCACGCGGCTGAAACAGGGTTTTCCCACACACTTTGAAGATGATTTTAGAACATTAATATGGCTCCACGCGGTTGAAACAGGGTTTTCCCACACACCGTGAAGATGATTTTAGAACTCTAATATGGCTTCAAGCGCCTGAAACAGGGTTTTCCCACACACTTTCAAGATGATTTTATAATACTAATATGGCTTCACATGCCTGAAACAGGGTTTTCCCACACACTTTCAAGATGATTTTAGAACACTAATATGGCTCCACGCGGCTGAAACAGGCTTTTTCCACACACTTTGAAGATGATTTTAGAACAATAACCTATACCTTAAAGCAGCAGCAGCTGGAACCTTTCCCTGTACAACTTGATGATGATTTTAGAACACTAATCTTCCCATTAAAGCAACAGCTGGAAGCTTTCCCTGTACAACTTGGAGATAATTTTAGAACACTAATCTTTCCCTTAAAGCAACAGCTGGAACTTTTCCCTGTACAACTTGGAGATGATTTTAGAACAATAATCTTTCCCTTAAAGCAACAGCTGGAACCTTTCCCTGTACAACTTGATGATGATTTTAGAACAATAATCTTTCCCTTAAAGCAACAGACTCTACCTAGTCCAGTCAGATCATTCTGTGCAGCAGGATGAGGTCTGCAATCTGTCCCTCAAAGCAGCAGTACTAGTATCTCTCCCTAGTCCACAATCAGATCATTCTGTGCAGCAGGATGAGATGTTCTACAATCTGTCCCTCACAGAGCCAGCAGCATCCTCTCCCTAAACTATCCTGAGAGCATATGACATTGCGCACAGTGACTCCAGCCCCATATAAAGGCTGGGTCACATGGTGCACTGGCCAATCACAGCCATGCCATTAGTAGGCATGGCTATGATGGTTTCTAGGGAAAACCAGTGAAGCACTTGTTGATTGGCTGCCCTTGGCAACTTTTCAACACGTGTAATAAAATACCAGAATCCCGGACACCCAAAAGTTTGGTACGGACCCGAACTTTACTTCGCTCAACTCTATTTATAAGTGACACAGTCTCAGAACCCAAAGGAGCAAACCACACCACTGTGTCATGTGGTGACACCTACTTTCACTTTAAGGATAGTATCCTAGGTTGGTTTGGTGTGCAGATCGCGCAGAGTTGATAGTGGATGGTCATTGCATTTGAACTATTTAGCAGGGCTGTCTTCATTCAACTAATTTACCCTATAATATGCCTGTATTTAATGTCACATTTATTCGGAACTTCTGTTCTTTTCCTCTTTTTGTTGTCCTCGTCGCTGAAATTCATACTCCTTAATTTGGATAAGCTAAGGTAAGAAATATTACCCCTTTAAACCTATCTATTTTAAGTGCATCAAGAGAGGATTGCGCCTGCACTAAAAAGTTAGACACGCTCAGTCGTGGTTGAGGGTTACGTTATTTCTCAATTTACAACCCAATATACCTTACCTAGGCCTTAAACATGCTCTTTTTATGTTGTGTGTGCCTGTGTAATCGTGTTCCCCCACACCAAAAACCAAGCCTGATCTGATTTCCATAATCAGTGTGCCACACTACCCTCTAGTGGTGACACATAAAACGCCATTGTCCTTAGTCTATCTACTTAATTGAACACCCTTTAGCTGGGGGGGCAGGACCCCATAGGTAGTTGATGCATTCACTTGGATTAAGCAGACAACTCTTATAATTTAGGCTTTAGGGGCCTTTGACGACTAAACATGATGAAGCCCATTGAGATGCTCATAACTAGTGTTGAGCGAACCCAGACTGTAACGTTCGGGTCCGTACCGAACTTTCGGGTGTCCGTGGCACGGACCCGGACCCGGACATTTCAAAAATCGTTCGGGTTCGGT
>BLSH010216942.1:55609-68967 GCA_018402905.1 Glandirana rugosa | reverse complement strand
CAGAGTACCCGAGTACCTGTCACTAGCCCATCTGAGTACCTGTCACTAGCTCATCAAAGTACCCAAGTACCTGTCACCAGCCCATCTGAGTACCCGATTACCTGTCACCAGCCCATCTGAGTACCTGTCACCAGCCCATCTGAGTACCCGAGTACCAGTCACCAACCCATCAGAGTACCTAAGTACATGTCACCAGCCCATCAGAGTACTTGAGTACCTGTCACCTGCCCATCAGAGTACCCGAGTACCTGTCACCAGACCAGCAGTGTACCCGAGTACCTGTCACCAGCCCAGCAGAGTACCCGAGTACCTGTCACCAGCCCATCAGAGTACCCGAGTACCAGTCCCAAGCCCATCAGAGTACCCGAGTACCTGTCACCTGCCCATCAGATTACCAGAGTACCTGTCACCAACCCATCTGAGTACCCGAGTACCTATCTGCAGTCCAACAGATTACCTGAGTACCTTTTACTAGTCGATCAGATTACCCGAGTACCTGTCTCCAGCCCATCAGAATACCCGAGTACCTATCTGCAGCCCATCAGAGTACCTGAGTATCTGTCACCTGCCCATCAGAGTACCCGAGTACTTATCTGCAGCCCATCAGAGTACCCGAGTACATATCTGCAGCACATGCCTCATAGAATATACCTCGGGTGTTTCTTTCCAAAAAGGGGTCATTTTGTGGGTAATTCCAGTGTCCTGGTGCTCCAAGGCCTTCAAAAGTGTGATAGGTATGAATGAAATTTTATGTGCAATTTATGCTCCTAGAACGCCTGACGGTGCTCCCTGCATGTTGGACCTCTCTATGTGGCCAGGCTGTGCAAAAGTCTCACACATGTGGTATTGCCATACTCAGGATGAGTAGCAGAATATATTTTGGGGTGTATTTTTTGCTATATACATGCTATGTGTTCAAAATATCATATAAATTAACCACTTTGTGAAAAAAAAATAAGTTCTCATTTTCTTTCCACATTTTCCGAAGACTTGTGGAAAAAAATGAACCATACAAAAGACTCGTAATGCCTCACAGAATATACGTTGGGGTGTCTGCTTTCCAAAATTGAGGATAATTCTATTGTCCTGGTGCTGCAGGGCCTTCAAAAGTGTAATAGGTGGTTAGGAAATTATATGTGTAATTTATGCTTCTAGAACACCTGACGGTGCTCCCTGCATGTTGGACATCTCTATGTGGTCAGGCTGTGCAAAAGTCTCACATGTGTGGTATTGCCATACTCAGGATGAGTAGCAGAATATCTTTTGGGGGGTAATTTTTGCTATATAGATGCCATGTATTTCGAAATATCATATAAATTAACCACTTTGTGAAAAAAGAAGTACGTTTTCATTTTCTTTCCACGTTTTCCGAAGACTTGTGAAAAAAAAATGAACTGTACAAAAGACTCATAAGGCCTCATTGAATATACGTTGGGGTGTTTGCTTTCCAAAATGGGGTCATTTTGAGGGTAATTCTATTGTCCTGGTGCTGCAGGACCTTTTGTGTCTGTAATTTCAGAAATTATATGTGTAATTTTTGCTCCTAGAACGCCTGACGGTGCTCCCTGCATGTTGGACCTCTCTATGTGGCCAGGCTGTGCAAAAGTCTCACACGTGTGGTATTGCCATAACTAGGACAAGTAGCAAAATATATTTTGGGGGGTAATTTTTGCTATGTACATGCTATGTGTTATATCTTATAAATTGACCACTTTGTGTAAAAGACTTGTGGGAAAAAAAATGAACCATTCAAAAGACTCATAATGCCGCATAGAATATATGTTGAGGTGTTTGCTTTCCAAAATGGGGTCATTTTGTAGGTAATTACACTTTCCTGGTGCTCCAGGGCCTTCAAAACTATAATAGGTCGTTAGAAAATTCGATGTGTAATTTATGCTTGTAGAACGCCTGACGGTGCTTCCAGCATGTTGGGCCTCTGAATGTGGCCAGGCTGTGAAAAAGTCTCACACATGTAATATCGCCGTAGCAGAATGTATTTTGGGGTGTAATTGGAAGTATGCATATGCTGTGCGTGAGAAATAACTTGTTATTATGATAATTTTGTGTAAAAAAAAAATATATATAATTTCTTAACTTTCCCAGGAATTGTGGGAAAAGATTACAACTTCAAAAAAACTCGCCATGTCTCTTACCAAACACCTTGGAATGTCTACTTTTCAAAAATGGGTCACTTGGGGGTTTTTTGTACTTTCCTGACATTATCTCAAGAAATGAGATAGAGGCGATCAGTACATCAGGTGTGATCAATTTTCAATGATTGCCACCCTAATTTGTGGACTCTATAACTTCCACACAGACCAAATAATATACACTTATTTGGTTTATTTTTTACCAAAGATTGGTAGCAGTATTAATTTTGGTACAAATTAATGAACAAAAATGACTTGTTTGCAAAATTTTATCATAGAAACTAAAAAAAGTGGGGTTTGTTTTAAAAAATGTCGCTCCTTTTTCACTTATGTCGCAAAAAATGAAAATCCAAGTGGTAATTAAATACCACCAAAAGAAAGCTCTATTTGTGTGAAAAAATGATAAAAATGTTCTTTGGGTACAGTGTTGCATGACTGAGTAATTGTCTTTCAAAGTGTGAGAGCGCTGAAAGCTGCAAATTGGTCTGGGCAGGAAGGAGGCATAAATGCCCTGTATTGAAGTGGTTAATGACCTGAATGGTGATCAGACAGTCCCCATTATGATATTCCGATCAATAGCACGTAAGCTGATAGCCTCTTGTTGGGTATCACCCAACCCTCCTACTCTTGGGGACTGGATTTGTGAAATGGATAAATATGTGATGTTTGAAAAACACACTTATTCTCAAAGCAACACCTCTCAGAAATTTGAAAAGATATTGTATGGAAAAAGTGGTTAGATGCACCATGTCCAAATTTTAATTTAAATTTATAATTGATATTGGGAATATTTTTAGTGGAGGGGAAGGGCCAATCAAAGAAAAGGGAAGAAATTAAATTGAAAGGAAAGCTTTCGTATATACTATTTGCTCCGGAGCATCTCTGTATTTTTGAATATCTGTGAATATTATGGGAGAATTAGATGACGATGTATCAAACATACTTATGTTGATACCATTTGGAATGGAGATTTGTTCTTGGTTTAAATGTTAGTTTGTTTTTGTTTTTTCCTTTTTGTGTTTTTGTTTTAGTGGTTGTTTCTGTTGTTTTTGTGCTATAAAGGAAAAAAATCAAAAGAAAATTTGAATATAAAATATAAGAGATTATGGCTATTATAGTCCTTTTATAAATCAGTGCTTTAAGGTTTGTGCTCCCTACAGCTCCTAACATTTGATATTTCGTTCAACAAGATCCATTATAAAAGTTTAAAAGAAAAAAGCGTAAAAAAGAGAAAAGGGATAGACAGCAGAAAAAAAAAGTGAAATTGTGTGAAACAAATAAACCAAACTATTTCATTATGAGAAGTGATGAGATACATTATTTTTCCTTCAATTTATTGAGCAACCACAAAAACATCTTCTGTCTACAGAGCTCCTGAGGGTTGCACAGTAAGTACCAACGGGCCACATGTGACTCCCAATCACAGGCTGGGTACCAAGGCTTTATAGTCATCTGATGTATTCTAATGTCTGCAGATGCTATTCATACTCAGGGGACACACTGAACAGAAATTTAGAAACTAACAGAGAAAGCTACTTAGTAAGAGGCTGTGATAATTTTGGAAAGCTATTTTTGCAATAAAACTGGCTGTAATAGAGCAATGGTGCTAGTTATAATCTGGCAACATTAGGGGTTGACACTGGTACTGGCTGTAATGAGATATTGGTACTAGCTTGCACTGGTACTAGTTGTAATCACATACTGGTACTAGTGGTAATCAGGCACTAGTAATGGTTATAATCAGACACTGGTACTGGCAGCAATCAGAAAGAAAAAAAAACGGTTCTTAGCCAGAAAGGAGGCTCAGCCCAAAGAACTTTTCTTTGGGCTGAGCCTCCTTTCTGGCTAAATACCGCTTTTTTTCATATGCTGTTTTTTCCACTGAGCCCCACATTCATTGTGGCACTGAGTGGATGAGGATCAATATTTGTACCTAAATTCACAAATACGCTTCCTGGCTATGTTAGGTAGTTTTGTATACTGGCTGCAATCAGGCCTTGGTACTAGCTGTAATCTGCTGCTACTGACTGCCACTGGCATTAGTAGTGGTTGTACTTAGGCACTAGTACTGGCTGTAATCAGGCACTTGTACTTGTTGGAACCAGGAGTTTGCATATGTCCACAGTATGTGTTGGTATGTGAGCTAGGGACCATAAATTGTGAGCTCCTTCAGGGCTAGGACTAAGGTGAACTTAAGATAAAAAAATTTTGTGTGCAGAAGCCCCCTTCAGCCCCCCTAATTACTTACCTGAGCCCCTTCTCTCTCCAGCAATGTCCACGAGTGTCTTAGCCATCCAGGATACTCCTCCTGATTGGCTGAGACACAACAGTAGTGCCATTGGCTCCCGCGGCTGTCAATCAAAGTCAGCCAATCAGGATAGAGGGGGCAGGGATCGGACAGGGCTCTGTGTCTGAATGGATACACGGAGCTCTGACTCGGCTCGGGTGCCCCCTGTAGCAAGCTGCTGGCTTGATGGAAGGAGGGCCAGGAGCTGCAAAGAGGGACCCAAGAAGAGGAGGATCCAGGCTGCTCTGTGCAAAACCAACTGCACAGAGGAGGTAAGTATAACATGTATTTATTTTGAAAATACTAGCCTTTACAATCACTTTAACTACTTGCTGACTGCACCATAGCCAAATGACAGCTACAACACACCCTGCTAGTTCTAGGAGGCCGTCATATGACAGCCTCCTGTGAACGAGCTTCTTGCGTACCCCCTGGGGTGCACATCTGGCAGTGTCTGTGACGGCTGGGTCCTCAGGACCCAGTGCGTCATGGATCAGGGTAAAGGGCCAATCCTAGCTACCCTTTACCACATGACATGGCGTCATGTCTTGTTCTCTCCTCACACTGATCATGTGAGGAGAGGAGGGAGAAGCTGCAGCATGAGGTTGCTTGTTTCTTTTTTTCCAAGTACCAAACCAGTGCCCATCAGTGCTCTACAGTGCCCCATCAGTGCCACATCTATGCCCAGCAGTGCTCTACAGTGCCCCATCAGTGCCACATCTGTGCCCTAGCAGTGCTACATCTATGTCCCATTAGTACCCAGTAGTGCTCTATAGTGCCCCATCAGTGCCACATCTGTGCCCAGCAGTGCTCTACAGTGCCCCATCAGTACCACATCTGTGCCCCTTCAATGTCCCGCAGTGCTACATCTGTGCTCAATCAGTGGCCATTTTGTGGGCATTTCCATTGTCCTGGTGCTCCAGGGGATTCAAAACTGTGATAGGTTGTTAGGAAATTCGATGTGTAATTTATGCTTCTAGAATGCCTGACGGTGCTCCCTGCATGTTGGGCCTCTGTATGTGGTTAGGCTGTGAAAAAGTCACACACGTGTGGTATCACCATACTCAGGAGGAATAGCAGAATGTGTTTTGGGGTGTAGTTGGAAGTATGCATATGTCATGTGAGAGAAATAACCTGTTAATAGGACCATTTTGTGAAAAAATAAAATTAACAAAAACCCTTCATTTTGCAAAGAATTGTGGGAAAAATTACAATGTGAAAAAACTCACCATGCCTCTTACGAAATACCTTGGAATGTATACTTTCCAAAATTGGGTAATTTGGGGAATATTTATACTATCCTGGCTTGCTCTCAAGAAATTAGATAGGCTGTCAGTACATCAGGTGTGATCAATTTTCAATGATTGGCACCACAGCTTGTTGTCATGAAACCACAGTAACATTCGTGTCTTGTCTGTTGCCTACCTTGCTGCATGTGTCCAGTTAGAGTCTGTGCCTCCCTCACCTGTGTGCTTTAGTAGCCCTCCTCAGCTGAGCTCCACCCCAGGCACTAATTAGGAATATTATATAACACCTGGCAGTGCAAGTCTGCAATGCTGATAAATGTTGTGTGTGTTTGGCTTCGTGGGTGGTTGTCCTGTGTCTATTTACGGTTACCGATCTTTAGCTTGTTCTGACTATCCCTGCCTGCCTGATACCCTGATCTTCAGCTTGTTCTCTGTTTATCCCTGCCTGCCTGATATCCCGATCTTTGGCTTGCTCCATGTTTTTCCTGCCTGCTAGTGGCCCTGACCCTTTGCTAGGCCGCTGACTATCCTTTGCTGTTCCTGCGCTGCTGCTTTCTCTCTTTCCACCTGTAGCCAGCCGAGCGTGAGCTAGGGGACCCCGGGGGCGTGACCTGGATCCAGTTGCAGCCAAATCCATCCTCACCACCAGAGGCTCTGGCGAATACCTACTGGCTTTTAGACTCCGTGTCCTGGGGAAACCAATGCACTAGCTCCCTGTGTTCCAGTGTCCATGCTCCAGGAGCCCCTCTTCCCGTACCACCTGGAATTCATTAGCAGCAGTCAGCTATAGGTCCGCAACCTTAGCGGTGTGCTTTGCAACCCTCTGTATGGTTCTCACCCCAGCGGTGTGCCCTGTCACCTGCACCCAGGTGCCGTGACAGTTTGATCAGCCATTGACCCGGCTGATGTGCTGCTACCTGGCGATGAGTCACTGCAGGACAGACTTGAGACCCAGGAGTCCAGTCAGGCCCAGTTGATGCAATTCCTTCAGGATCTGGCTTCCCGCTTTGAGCATCTTCAGTCCTCCTTAGGACCTCCAGTTCAACAACCTTAACCACAACCTGTGGTCATATCTGTTCCGGTCACGCTTGCAGCCACAAACCCTTTGCAGTTACCGACTCTGCCCCATTACTCTGGGGACGCTAAGTCCTGCAGGGGGTTCCTTAGCCAGTGCATCATTCATTTTGAGCTTCAGGCCCAAAACTTCCCATCTGATAAGGCGAAGGTGGCCTACATTATTTCTCTCCTGTCCGGCGAGGCTTTAACCTGGGCTGCCCCTCTGTGGGAGAAGAGTGTACGTTTTTCTCCAAAAAATGTTCTCAGGCAGAGAAAAATTACGCTATTGGCGACTGGGAGCTTCTTGCAATTAAATTTGCATTAGAGGAATGGCGTAATCTCCTGGAGGGTTCCCCTCACTCCATAACGAACTTCACTGATCATAAAAATTTACAGTACTTACAGAATGTTAACCGACTGAATCCTAGACAGGCCAGATGGAGTCTGTTCTTTTCCCATTTCAACTTCACGATCACGTACAAACCTGGTTCCTGCAACAGTAGGGCTGATGCACTCTCTAGGTCTTTTGACACTCCGGATGAGGAGCCCACCTCTGGACCTGAGCCGATCGTTTCCAGGTATATTCTTGTCCATTCCACCACTCTGAAGTCTAAAATTCCTCCTGACAAGACCTTCGTCTCCATGGAACTAAGACCTAAGATCCTTCATTGGGGACATGATTCCAAGGTGTCAGGCTCCTCTGATCCCTTCAGCTCATCAGTCGCCACTACTGGTGGCCTACTCTCCATTCGGATGTAAAAGGCTATGTAAAGGCGTGCCATGTTTGTGCCCAATCTAAGCCCTCCACACAAGCTCCTGCTGGTCTGCTCATGCCCTTGCCCATTCCGAAGGAGCCCTGGACTCACATTGCAATGGATTTCATCACTGATCTTCCACCGACTGAAAAGAATACAGTCATTTGGGTGGTAATCGAACGGTTCTCCGAGATGGCTCATTTTGTTCCCCTTCCTGGTCTCCCTTCTGCTCTTGCTTTGGCCCCCATCTTTGTTCAAGAAATCCTCCACCTCTATGGGGTTCCTTCCCATATTGTTTCAGACAGGGGGGTTCAATTTACATCCCGCTTCTGGAGAGCTCTTTTCAAGTCCCTCAATATTGTTTTGGATTTTTTTTTCTTCTTACCACCCTCATTCCAATGGACAGATTGAGAGGGTTAATCAGGAGTTAGAGGTCTTCCTCTCTGCTCATCATGATGACTGGTCCTCTCTACTTCCGTGGGCAGAATTTTCTCACAATAATCATGTTAACGCCAGTGCTCAGAAGACCCCCGTTTCACAGTTTATGGAAGACACCCCCAACTTCCTCTTCCTATGACCTGTTCTACAGATATTCCAGTTTTGGCTACTGTTCAGCAATCATTCAATACCATTTGGGGTGAGGTTTATGATTTCCTCTGGGCAGCGGCTGATAAGTTTAAGGGTTTTGCCGACCATCGCAGGCCTAAACCGCCTTCTCTACAGATGGGAGACAAGGTCTTGGCTTTCCATCAGGAACACCAAACTCCGGGTTCCTTCTTTGAAATTTGCACCAAGATTTATTGGTCCGCATTCTATAATATATACGGTTAATCTGGTTTGCTTTAAACTTCAGAGCCTCTGGATTTCTAACTCCTTCCATGTTTCCCTTCTGAAGCCCTTAATCCTCAATAAGTTCTCTCGTCCTTTTCCTACCATGGTTCTGGTCTCTGAGGATAATCAGGAGTACGAGGTTAGTCAAATTCTGGATTCTCGCCTCTGTAAAGGCATCCTTCAGTACCTTGTGCATTGGAGAGGGTTTGGTCCTGAGGAGAGGTCGTGGATTCCTGCATCTGAGGTATTTTAGCGACTCGTCTTGTGAAAAGGTTTAATTTGAGGTGTCCCTCAAGGGAAAGGCCTCATAAGAGGGGGATACTGTCATGAACCCACAGCAACATTCATGTCTTGTCTGTTGCCTACCTTGCTGCTTGTGTCCAGTTAGAGGCCATGCCTCCCTCACCTGTGTGCTTTAGTAGCCCTCCTCAGCTGAGCTCCACCTCAGGCCCTAATTAGGAACATTATATAACACCTGGCAGTGCAAGTCTGCAATGCCGATCAATGTTCTGCGTGTTTGGCTTCATAGGTGCTTGCTCCTGTTGTATGCTCTGTGTCTATTTCCAGTTACTGATCTTTAGCTTGTTCTGACTATCCCTGCCTGCCTGATACCCCGATCTTCAGTTTGTTCTCTGTTTATCCCTGCTTGCCTGGTACCCCAATCTTTGGCTTGTTCTCTGTCTCTCCTGTCTGCTAGTGGCCCTGATTCTTTGCTAGGCCGCTCACTATGCTTTGCTGTTCCTGCGCTGCTGCTTCCTCTTTTTCCACCTGTAGCCAGCCGAGCGTGAGCTAGGGGACCCCGGGGGCTGCAACCTGTATCCAGTTGCAGCCAAATCCATCCTCACCACCAGAGGCTCTAGCGAATACCTACTGGCTTTTAGACTCAGCGCCCTGGGGAAACTGATGCACTAGCTCCCTGTGTTCCAGTGTCCATGCTCCAGGGGCCGCTCTTCCCGTACCAGCCGGAACTCATTAGCAGCAGTCAACTATAGGTCCACAACCTTAGCGGTGCACTTCACAACTCTCCGTATGATTCGCACCCCAGCGGTGCGCATCTGTCACCTGAACCCAGGTGTCGTGGCACTTGTAGATTCTATAACATTCACAAGGACCAAACAATATACACTCATTTGGGTTATAGATATGTAGCAGTATAACTTTTGGCCAAAATGTATGAAGAAAACTTACTAATTAGCAAAATTATATAACAGAAACAAAGAAAATGCATTTTTTTACAAAATTTTCGGCTTTTTTTATTTAGAGCGCAAAAAAATGAAAAAACACCAGTGGTGATTAAATACCAACAAAAGAAAGCTCTATTTGTGTAAATATAAGGACAAACATTTCATATGGGTACAGTGTTGCATGACTGAGTAATTATCATTCAAACTGTGAGAGCGATGAAAGCTGAAAATTGGCCTGGGTAGGAAGGGAGTATAACTGCCCAGTGTATAAGGGAAACAAGCTATAATATGGACTTTTTAGGGACAACCATACACGTGTAAAATTTAAGAAAAATATTTAATTACAATCATTAACCACTTTCCTACCGCCGTATGCAGAATGACGGCCGGGAAGTGGTTGCATTATCCTGACTGGGCGTCATATGACGTCCAGCACGGTACCAAGCCGGCACGCGCCCACGGGATGCCACCTTGGATGCCACCCAGAACTACCAGGGAATGCCAGGGAAGGACCACCAGGGAATGCTATCTAGCATTGCCGCCTATCAGTGCCTACCAGTGCCACCTATCAGTGCCCACCAGTGCCACCTATCAGTGCCCATCAATGCCACCTATCAGTGCCCAGTGCCACCTATCAGTGCCCATCAATGCCGCCTATGAGTGCCCATCAGTGCCGCATATGAGTGCCCATCAGTGCCACCTATGAGTGCCCATCAGTGCCCATCAGTTCCGCTTATCAGTGCCGCCTATCAGTGCTGCCTATATGTGCCTCATCATCAGTGCCCATCAGTGCCACCTCATCAGTGCCCGTCAGTGTAGCCTCATCGGTGCCCATTAGTGTAGCCTCATCAGTGCCCGTCAGTGATAGCGGAAACTTACTTATTTACAAAGTTTTGTGGCAGAAACAAAGAAAAACTCTTTTTTTCAAACTTTTCTGTCTTTTTGTATTTGTAGAGCAAAAAATAAAAACCCCTGAGGTGATCAAATACCACCAAGAGAAAGCTCTATTTGTGGGAACAAAATTATAAAAATTGAGTTTGGGTACAGCGCCGCATGACCGCGCAATTGTCATTCAAAACATGACAGCATTGAAAGCTGAAAGTTGGTCTGGGCGGGAAAGGGGTTAAGTGCCTGGCAGGGGAGGGCTGGCAGATGTTGAAGAGAGCGGCCAAGAAATGCAAGTGGTTAAAAAACAATTATCCAACAATGAGCTTGTAAACACACTAGCATATTGCCTATAAGTAAAAGAGTCTCACTTTGACAATCAAATGAACTACATAGTACAAGCATAGTGACCCATAACGGTGATCAAGTAGAGTGCTTCCTCAGAAGCATAAGGCCATATATGTGCATTGTGTAAAGAGCTAGGTAAAAACAGAGAGACGGCAGGGATGGATGTTGGACCAGGGAAACCGCTCACAGTAGTATACGTATTGGTCTGAAGCAAGGGCACTACAGCATGTGGGAATAAAGATGGTGTACAAACTGTAGAAATGGCTGGAAAAGCCACAGATGTCGCAGAGAACCCTGCAACCACCGCAATGCGATAATATGCAGATTCCAATAAGGTACACAACACTCACTGCCCAGCGTGCAAAGTTCAGTAGAAGCCCCTAGTACACACACCGCTGCCGCCAAATGACCATCCAGACTGGGATATGGCACGCGTAACTAGTTTCTGTATCCACAGTGCCACTTTGTGGTGATGCAGATTTAAAATCTTATTATCATAACTGCCCAGTGGGCAAGTGGTTAAATCGATGGTGCTAAAAAACTGTAATACATTTTTAATCAATACTCGAGTATTCTGTAAAGTGTCAGAACTACAATAAAAAAAAAAGATGTGTATATATTGTATATGTATATATGGGTTCGTGGCTCCATGTTGGAAATTGTAGGCTTGGGCCTCCAAAGCAGAGGGTCAACCTTAGGTCATCACCCATGTCAATCTCTTAGAACAGAATACAATGCCATTTATCACCTTGTTGAAGTCTACAAACAAGTTTTATTATAGGATGGAGATTTCAACAAAGACCTAGAAAATCAAGAAATGGCCTATGTTTGAACGAATTGAATACTTAACCACTTGCCGACCTTCAACCGCAGGTTGACGGCAACAAGATGGCTCTGCTAGGCAAACCGCCGTCATACGACGGCAGCTGCCAGATCGAGCACTGTGAGCACACGCGCGCCGCCGGAGGCGCGCTCGCACGCTCACTGTGTTCTGGGGGGGCCAGGGAGCGGCTGCGGCGGACTCGATCGCCGCCGGCTACCTGCAATGCCCCCCCCCCGGAGTGACAGAACGGAGGTCCGCGTATGTAAACACGGATCTCCGTTCTGTGAGGGGGGAAGGACTGTGATCACAGCCTTCCTCTATATGGAAGCCGTGATCACTATCCTTCCCCTGCTAGGGCAGCCCACACACAGTTAGAACACGCCCAGGGAACACAGTTACCCCTAGAGCGCCCCCTGCAGGTTAACCCCTTCACTTCCAATGGCATTTACACAGTAATCAGTGCATTTTTATAGCACTGATCGCTGTATAAATGCCAATGGTCCCAAAAAAGTGTAAAAATAGTCCGACATGGCCGCTGAAATATCACAGTACCGCTAAAAATCGCAGATCGCCGCCATTACTAGTAAAAAATAAAAAAAATAATAAAAACCCGCGGCAACTTTTGTGCAAATCAATCAATAAACGCTGATTGTAATTTTTTTTTTATCACAAATATGAGGAAGAATATAAATCGGCCTAAACCGTTGAAAAAAATGTTTTTTTATATATTTTTTTGGATTTGTATTTTAGCAAAAAGTAAGAAATTTGGGGTTTTTTTGCAAAATTGTCGCTCTTCTTTTGTTTATAGCGGCGGTCAGAAATGACACAGCGGTGGTCAAATACCACCAAAAGAAAGCTCTATTTGTGGCCAAAAAAGGACACAAATTTTGTTTGGGTACAACGTCGCACGACCGCGCATTTGTTAGTTAAAGCGACGCAGTGCCGAATCGCAAAAAGTGCTCCGGTCCTAAAGTGGGAAATCTGAAGTGGTTAAAGTCTCCCATTGTCCTTAACCCCTTGCCGACCGCCGATCGGCAATTGACGGCGGCAAGGTGGCTCGTGAGCGCAAATTGCCATCATATGACGGCGGCCGCGCTCACGAGCCCAGTGAGCGCGCGCGCGCCGCCGGAGGCGCGCCCACGCGCTCACTGTGTTCGGGGAGGGCCAGGGAGCGGGTGCGGCGGCTTTGATTGCCGCCGGCTACCCGCGATGGCCCCCCGGAGCGAAGGAACGGAGGTCCGTGTATGTAAACACGGACCTCCGTTCTGTGTGAAGGGGAAGGGCTGTGATCACAGCCTTCCTTTATACGAAGGCTGTGACCACTTCCCTTCCCCAGCCAGGGCAGCCCCCATACAGTTAGAACACGCCCAGGGAACATACTTAACCCTTAGCGCGCCCCCTGCAGGTTAACCCCTTCACCCCCGACGGGACCGACCCCTTCCCTTCACCAGTGTCGGAAGCATATTTCCTTCCGACACTAGTGTCGGGAAGGGGAAGTGTGTCTTGCCTCCAGGCACAAATGTATGTGCCTGGAGGCAAGGAAGCGAGGCCCCCCGGTAGCGCCCATCGGCCGCCGTTAGTTTCGGCGGCGTGGGCGAGGGACCGGGAGGGGCTTGTGTCACTCGCGCACCCGCGCGGAGGCCGCCGCGCGCGCGCGAGTGACCCGAGCACTCGCGCCGGCGGCAGTATACTACCGTTAAACGCGAGTGCTCGGTGGAACGGCGGCAGTTAACGGCTAGCCGCCAGCCGTTCCCCAATTCCTGTTACCCTCTGAAATTGGTGAAGTCTAAAG
>BLSH010216942.1:43541-54847 GCA_018402905.1 Glandirana rugosa | reverse complement strand
GGACTCAAAACGCCGCGCCTTGGGAGTGCAGCCATATTGAACTTTGGTAACTATTACAATAGACCAGTAACTACTTTTGAAAGTGTAATTATATTGTCTAGTTTTACCTTAATTTGAATTGTTTTCGAATATGACTTATTGAACTATTGTTTATTATCAAGAACAGTCAGATAAGTACTTCTCTCGAATTCGCAACACTTGGTCGATTTTTCTCTAAAACTTACATTTTTATTTTTCTAATTTTTGTAATTTTATCCTTTTGACATAGCAGACATCCAATTGTTATTTCACGATATTGATCACTTACTTACCTGCAGTAAAGTAACGGTTACATTTGTGAAATATCGATGCTCTGTCTAATTGTCATATTTTTTGGTTACGAATTTCATAGAGAGGTCTTACAAACGTTGTGTATTTAAAGAGTATTAATACTCTCCGTTAGCGGGTATTTCAGCTATCCTAAATTTTATGTAGTATTGTTTGTGTCCACCTTTATATAACTATGTTTGTATGAATACATGTCTGACTAATAAATATCCTATTTTTTTAGTCTGTGTTCCAGGGGCGTTGCTAGGTCTACAAAAGATCTGGGGCTAGAGCCCATAGCAGCAAAGTAAAGAAAGTCATACGCTTGAGTGGGCATACACATGTATATAATATACATGTGTGTGTGTGTGTGTGTATGTATATATATATATATATATATATATATATATATATATATTGTTACCACCTAAGTGTGGATTCCCCTTACATCAGGGTCCCCAGAGAGACATACCTGCTAATTGCAGAACTGCACCCACCTGGTAAGAGACTCCCGGCTATGGGCCCCAGACTCGGGGCTATAGCCCCAATAGCCACCCCCTAGCAACGTCCCTGCTGTGTTCATATTGGTTGATCCTGTATCTTAAAGGTACTCTCATATAAAAAAGAACTTAATACAAAAATACTGTGCGGGAAAAAGTTTTCTCATAAGCACGACAAAAGCAAATCTATCCTATAATGCGACAAGCAATAGATTGTAAATTTGCGCCACTACAGATGTAAGTATCCCATAGATAGGCATAGAACAAAGTGAATAAATGACTGAAAAGCTGCCACTTTAAAATACATGCAATAAATAAACAAACGTAACCAAATGGCACAAGTAGCGCTAAAAAAGAAGCAAAGAGGGGGCTTATTCAATCAGTGTTCCAGATAGGCTAAATTCTGCAAACTATCTTCATCATGCTGGTATTGAATATGTAAAACACCCTGTGATAAGTGACCGTCCTTATATGTACATCAAGTACAAGTGAATGTACTGACACAAAAAGTTCCAGTCCAATCAGAGATTCTTTCTTAAAATGCTTCCTTCACCTTACACCATGTGAGCATGCAGGTGACCAATTTCCCCCTCAAAGATGGATTCTTACTACAACTTTATGCTAAGCACTTCTCATGCTCTAGCTGCAGAGCTTATGAGTGCTAACTCCTGCACGTCAAAGGTGAATACTGGGTGATGGTCCTTCTCGCAGATGTACACATGTGAATGAAAACAGGTGCCAGGACATAGTGTAAAACGTATAGGAAATTTTATTTCACATTGTACATAAAAACGTCCCCCCTGTGATTAAACCCTTACCGGATAGCAGATCATCTGTGCATATATGAATGTATGCAGACACCATCCATCCTTGGACTAATAAGAGGCTCCACTGCTTGCCTCCGTCCTCTCCTCACTCTCCTCCATCCAGCGGGGAGCTGAGCGTATGGGACGTCTGCTTGTGGGTGTTGCCGTACCGACCAATCATGTTTCGTCACTGGTGATTGGTTGTACGGTCCATCAGCAACCCCTATATACCCGCCCTCCTCTATGTGAATCACTTAAAGGGACCTGCCTTCTCTGATGCTGTTCACATATACAAGGAAGAGTGGCATCAGCATTAACAAAGGTTGTTCTAAATACATCAATCTTAATGCAGTTAAATCTCAATCTTCATAGTGGTATATCTGTCTGATGTCTAACCTCAAATTCATATACCTAGATCTAATTTTATTTCATATTAAATCTTAACCATCAGTTCCCATTATAGGCAGTAGGTACTGTATGCCTTGATGCTTCATTAACTATTTCTTACCACTATGATCATGGAAAATCACTGTGTTTTGGATGCATACTATGCTCTCCTATGTGGGTTAATCCCATATAATACAGTATTAGGATTTCTTCCCCCTAAAATCCCATGTCCAAAGGGAGATGTAGACTCCCAATCACCATTCTAGTAACCAATCAGTGATGTTGGAGATACACAGATATTCACCATTTATCTCATTATAATTTTATATCTTATCTATGTATCTGCAATGAAACAATTAACAGCTAGTTCGACATTCATTCCATGTGGTTGTAAGCTCCTCGTGAGATAAATCCAATAAGTTTCCCTTTGTGAGAGGTCCCTCACTCGATTGGATCCCCTCCGCAGGGAATGGACTACGTCTATTCCACAAAAACGTAGAACTGAAGGGTCCCTGTTATGTTTTAATTTAAAGTGCTTTGACACACTATGGTCTTTATTACCCGTTTTGATGTTAGTCAGGTGTTCCCCTATACGCACTTTGAGCTGCCTCTTGGTGCGGCCTATGTAGCATAGGCCACAGGAGCACCATAACAGGTACACCACATGTGTAGAGTTGCAGGTAATGAATTCTTTTATTTTAAACTGTCTTCCTTCTGGATTTGTAAACGTATGGCACCTCCTATTGAGCCCTCCGGTCCATCTACAGGCTTTGCAACTTCTGCATGGAAAGAAACCTTGTGTGTTACTGGGGAATTACAATTGACTTGGGGCATCCAGAATCTTCTTCAATACATGGTCTTTGAAGTTGGGTGCCCTCCTGTAGATGAATTTGGGTCTATCTTCAAGGAGAGCCCCTAGATCCCGGTCCATCTGTAAGACATGTCAATGGTTTTTAAATATTTAAATACTCGAGTATTGCCTGTGGAAGCACTGGTCCACCAGAAGCTCTAGTGAAGACTAGGTTTACCCAGATTAAGCAATCAGATTTTATATTAATAGGGTCAAATTTCAGTTTAGAAGAAGGACTGTTTACTATAGGTTTTTGCGTTTTGCAAAATATCACTGCTTGTGGCACTTTAGTAATGAATAATTTCATAAAATGGGTATAACCATGAATACAAAAATAAATGAAAAATACATTGCCAGTCCTAATTCATTTAGATTTAAGCTGGTAAAAAAAAAACAGTTGATGATGATATCACTTACAGATAAACTTTTCATTATAGACAATAGTCAGGAGGTCATGAAAACCATTTAGAAGCTGTACAGCAGGACATCAAGATAATAATGACCATAGTGTCACACATGAAATAATTATACATTTCTAATTCCCATACACGTCCACTTAGGTCATTCTTGAAGTAGGTTTTCCTGTCTCATGATAGGTCAGATCTTCTCTGGTACCTGTATAAAAGGTGATCCAGAAGATGAGTGTGACACCGAGCTTCAGAAAAAATATATTTCACATTGCAGTGAATGAGAATTCTGAAGAAGATGAATGAAAAGGTCTTCCTTCTGCTTCTGGGCTGTGTTACAGGGCTGGTGAGCAGTCTACCTCTATCTGTACCACTACAGGTGAGATGATGAGCTGACATGAACAGTACGGGGGACAGGGGACAAATAGACAAGTGATAACTATATTTAGGAAAGTATTACATCCAATAACTTACTGACAATATTAGCTAGTAGTGAAGTGTAAACCTAGCTAAAATTGTTTCTCCTTTAGTTCTGGATGAAGCGATGGGGGTCAGTTTCTTATTACCATCTGTAGGGTCCCTTGTAGGGAGATTTGACCATTGTCCCAACCCTTGCCATTGGGACAAAAAGTGAGGGGAAATCCAAACTTGTATAGTTGTGAACAGAACAGGGGATACGGTAAAAACTTCCAATTATAATGGTTGTGGTAACATCTGTCTAAAAAGAATTTTACCTCACTTTTGAGAGATTTCCAGTAGGACTGAGGAGGACTCTGCTGAATGGAAATGGGTTGGGGCCAAGACTTGTTATCTGTTATTATTGTATTTTATTTGAAATAAGATATTGATACAAAACATTTACTTTTCAGTACCACCTACTTGGAGTGAACAAAGATGGTAAGCGTTTTAATATTCTTATTTAGTTTTTGCTTTCTTTCTGTTCTCTATCAGCTGTTTTGTTCATTCTGCTTCTCCCCCCAGTTCATTAGCCTTTTTTATAACATTCCTAATCCTAAAGTTTAATTTCTAGATCAATAATTGTTTTATACTGCTCAATTGGCCGTAATCAGCATAACCAGAGATTTTATAAAATTATTTTTATTTGTCCTTCTAGAACCAGCCACCGAGGAAGACTATTCCCCATTTTTATAGCTCTTAGGGTAAACATCCCTTACCCTAAAGAGACCCTTTCGCCAATTTAAGACATTGCAGATAACACCATAGAAAAGTCTCCCTCTCCTCTTGTGGGAGTGTCCAATTACTGTCTGTGCTGGCCCAGCATCTCTGTCCCTCCCCTCATCTCCCCACATAAACTTAGATTTAGCTGCCGAGGGAGGAGTGAAGAGGAATGCTATAAAGTGTCACTTGAGCAAAAGCTCTGCTGGGGCTGATGACATCACATCCAAGATGGTAGCAACTAGCAGCATTTTTGAGCTTTCAGCTGTTTACACAAGGGAGGTTTTCAAAGTTAATGACATGCCTAAAATATGTTAAATGCATATATAATTGTCTGTGTGTTTTTGGTAACACAAATGGTCTGGCAACAGTCTCTTTAAAATCACCTCCCTTTACTTAGGTGACGGTGTAATGATAATCAGGGGGATTCAGGCAAAGACTACAAGATTAAAAATGTATCCAACCAGAAGTTTCACAGATCAGGGATAGCTTTGTAGAGCTACTCTTTTCTATTAATATATAATTCAATTTTTGTAAAATGGATTCAATATTTACGCAAGATTACGTTACTTTAATTTTTTCGGTTGCAATTATTTGACTAGAGGTGCCTAATGCCTATTTTGCATACATAGCCCCAAAAAGTGAAGGCTCAGAAGTACCTCAAGGGATCGTCAGCAAGATTTTTCAAGCTAATAAAGGTAATTATTCTAAACCACAGAATTCTTTACTGCATTATGAGGGCACGAAATCAAGGCAAGGCAATTTGCAATAAGCAATTACAATGAATAAGGTTTATGTGTATCAGGATCCTTTAAATCATGCACTGATGGACTAGCCAATGGCATAGGCTCTTCTCTTATGGTAATAGCTTTTCATCATTACTGAATGATTCTTTAAAATCAGTGTTCCAGTTCTGAAAAAGACTGGTGGGCTATTCTTATGTACTTCTACCGTTGCAGTGAAACCTGTGAGATAAAGAGGGTGATTTATTAAAAGCAAATAGACTGTTCACTTTGCAAAAAAAATTGTACTTTGCATGGAAATTTAGTAGAACATCAGCATCAATATCTCTAGTAAAACTGTGTGATCTTTCTATTGTAATTTCTAGTTCTGAATTTAAGATTAAAGCTGAACTTGCAGCTCTGTATTCCTTACTACACTTTAATTGTATGCTTTTAAATGCATGCAATGTAATTACTTATTGCATTAATGGTCACTGGTGTGGCTGCGCTGATGAGCACTGATCATACTGCGCTGATGGGCACTGGTGTTGCTGCATTAATGGGCACTGGGGTGGCTGCATTAATGGGCACTGGTGTGGCTGCGCTGATGAGCACTGATCAGGCTGTGCTGATGGGCACTGGTGTTGCTGCATTAATGGGCACTGGTGTTGCTGCATTAATGGGCACTGATGTGGCTGCATTGATGGGCACTAGTGAGGCTCCATTGATGGGCACTGGTGAGGCTGCATTAATGGGCACTGATGAAGCTGCATTAATGGGCACTGGTGTGGCTATGCCCTGTCCTATGCCCAATAGTGGAACTTTTTTACTTTTTTTTTTGCACAATTGCGTATAGTTTATATACTGTTTTTGTGCGTGTTTGCAAAATTAAAGTGGGCCACCCTGACTGCATCAGAGCAAAATCAGGTCTCCTCTCCTGCTAAACAGGGCCACGCTGAGTAAAGCTGAGCCCATGGACTGCATGAAATATATCTAATAGATTCTTCTAGATGGACAAATCTCCTACGGTGCCTTTTTTATTCTGCTGTATATCCCAACATTGTATTGTAATGCATCTGATTAGACGCAGCAGCTGTTCATTCTAAAATTTTCCATCTGGATCCTTCCATTTTTCAATCAAAGGATGTCAGGTGAGAGGGGACTGACAGAGCCACCCAATTTCAGCCAGTTCACAGTGTATGAGCAGAATACCTTTTAGTGTATTAGCTGTAACCATTTTTTGTATTTTCAGATAGCAAAACACCCATGTATGGAGGCGATATGCTGGTACAGAATGACCGCAGCGCCATCAACTGTCCTTCTTGCCTTTGGCCTAAAAGTGATGATGGTATTGTTCCTGTTCCTTACACCATAGCATCCAGCTACAGTGAGTTCCCTCTTTTTTCTCTTGTATTGAAGTACTCATTGTTATTTATTTGTAGAAACCCAACCTACTATCTCTGTTTCCAGGTCCCAGTGACCAGAATAGCATTGCGCTCGCCATGGCAGAGTTTGGGACATTGACTTGTGTGAGGTTTGTGCCTCGTACAACAGAAGATAATTATCTCAACATCACTCCTGATGATGGGTAAGGTTGTCTATTGTCCATCATAGTTCTCTAAATAGAGTGAAACAGCAGTGAGCATCTAAAACATAAACACCTTAGACTTTATTGCACCTATCTGTGCAAGATGGATTCTCTTTTTTATTTCCTCCAAAAAACTATAGGACTTCTCTGTACATTTTCAAATATATGGGAAAGTCACAAGCCAACAACAAGGTTCTTCATGGTTGTCTCCATTTTCTGTGTACCTAACAGAAAAAGCATAGGGACATAATTACATATAGTTACAAAGTTACATATTTGGTGAGGTTGAAAAAAAACACAAGTCCATCCAGTCCAACCTGTGTGTGTGCTTCTTTGTTAATAGTACATTGTATACCCCTGTATGTTGTGATCGTTAAGGTAGCCATCTAATAGTTTTTTGAAATTATCGATGCTCCCTGCTGATACCACTGCTTGTGCAAGAGAATTCCACAGCCTTACTACTCTTACAGTAAAGAACCCTCTATGCGGTTTAAGGTTAAACTGCTTCTCTTCTGGCTTTAGTGAATGGCCACGTGTCTTTTTAAATTCCCTTTCAATGAAAAGTTTTTTCCCGATACTAGGGTCACCAGTACGGTATTTATACATTGATATCATATCCCCTCTCAAGCGTCTCCTCTCCAGAGAGAATAGGTTCAGTGCTTGTAGTTTTTACCCATAGCTAAGATCCTCCAGTCCCTTAATTAGCTTTGTTGCCCTTCTCTGGACCCTCTCTAGCTCCAGCACATTCCTCCTGATGACTGGTGCCCAGAACAGGACAGCATACTCCAGGTGCGGCCGGACCAGAGTCTTGTAGAGTGGGAGAATCTCTAGAGTGAATCCCCTTTTTTTTGGATTTTTCTTCCTTCATAGGATTTTTATTCCAGTACTGCTTACATTGAGTAGATTGTAGAAGGAAGGTAGTGACTGAGAGGGAGTGGGGCTTAGTGTCAACAGACTCTAAGGATTCCACTTAATAAAATCCATATTTACAATCAAAATAAAACCAAATATATCTGTCCATAGAAGAGCAGTGGATCCAATGCTTGGAGCGAGAACAACGTTACTTAGCTCCCAAACTCCATACCTCTTACTAGAACTGGGCACATGCATAGGGATACACATTCTGATATGAGTTAAAAAGTTCAAAGGCTTAGCACAAACAGGTATTGATTGTTTTCTTTCTGTAGCTCGGATTCAATCATTGTTTTTATTAAAAGTATTGTCTTTGGCTTTAAGATTATATTAAAGCGTAACTCTTTTGAACTTTATATTTACAATTTCTAGCTGTTACTCATATATTGGAAGAATTGGTGGAAGGCAGACAGTTTCATTGGGTGGTGGCTGCATTTACAGGGTGATTATACAACATGAACTAGAACATGCCCTGGGCTTCTACCATGAGCACATGAGGAGTGACCGCGACAATTATGTTGACATCAATTACCAGTATATCTCTGAAGGTACTGCGGATATTTATACAAAGAGCCTTTAACCCTAATTTCAAAACAGAGACATTACCACTGCTTTTGTCTTGTTACAGAATACTGGGGTAACTTTGCTAAAGCGAACACTAATAACCTGGGCAGTCCATATGATTACACATCAGTGATGCATTATGAAGCGTAAGTCATGACTATTTGCGCTAGCTGGAAAATTACTAAAAAATGATAATATATTTTAATAGTAATATGTCGATCGCATCTCCATTCAACATTTTCCAGATATGATTTCACCAACACTTCAAACAAACCCACAATTGTGCCCAAGCCTGACCCCAATGTGCCTATCGGGCAGACAGTTGGACTGAGCGTCTTGGATGTCCTTAAAATTAACCGACTTTATCAATGCAGTAAGTTTCTGTACATTCCTGTGTTATAAGTTGGAAACGTTAGAAAAAATACTTTTTTATAACTGTGTTTTAAGTGGATTTTTACAGGTTTTGAAAAACAATGTTTTGACAAAAAAGAAAAATGTGCACTTTTCTTTCTGGTCCCTACTACTGGTGCACACAAAAAATAATATACACATATGTGGTACCCCAATGCATCTCCAATTAATGTTTAGTTATTTGTTGGTCATGGTAATGATAACAAAGATACAGCTAAATTAAAAAGTATATAATTTGTTAGTTGTATTCGTTTTCTTTGAAAAAAAAAAACAGATTTCATTAGGCTCAATTTGGCCTAAACAAAACAAGGTATAATTCACCTGGATAATCAACGTAGTTCCAAAGATATCTATAGTCTTAATAACACGTGCTAAAGTTACAACTCTGCATTCAGGCAATAAAGATTGCTTTTATCTTCATCATAAAGGTGTTAAACTCAAGGTTCATTTGATTTTAACCACTTGCCCCAGATATACCTGTACATCCTCTGATTTAAGTGGTTTTACCAGTCGTGACTGCAGCTGCAGTCATGACCATGGTATCTTTTTTCAGCTGGCAATGCTGCATAATGTAAAAGCATTGAGTGTCTAAATAGCCACTGAATCAGTTTTACTTGTGGAATAAGGAGGCCCTTCTCTCTGCCTTCTGCCATCTTCCCCTGCTTGCTCTGGCTCTCCCGTTCCACCGAGGAGCCCAGGAATGAAGCCTGAGGTTTGCCTACTAGCCATAGGGGTGAGGGAGGAACAAAAGTTCCCGATCATCTCTATGGTCCATGAAACCGGAAGCATACCTCCCAACTTTTTGAGATGGGAAAGAGGGACACCTATTGGAAAAAGTATGTAGGTATAGGACACACCCCCTGCCACGCCCCTTAAAGAAGAATTATACAAAAAATGATCAGTTAAACAAGTGCTTTTTTTTACCACTACTATTCCTTTATACTGACTTTTGAAATTTACAAATGCAGCAATTTAGAAATTGGATGAAAGGCTTAACACCGGGAAACACTTTTTGAAAATGTGCATTTTATATAAAACTATATATATCAGATCAAAATGAGGGACAAATGAGGAGGAAAGAAGGACAGAGGGACTTTGTTCCAAATCAGGGACAGTCCCTCGAAATCAGGGACAGTTGGAAGCTATGCGGAAGTGAGGACGAAGTGATGACGGAATTGGTTTACAAACCATTACCAGCTCGTGAAAGCATCTGATCATACCAATTTCAATTTGATCAGATGCTTCTGAAGCCCGAGGAGAGATCTGGAGTCTAAAAAACCCAGAAAAAGGACCTGTTACTGCCCCAGCTATCACAAGGGATGTTGTTTGCAATGTGGATGTGATAGCAATGAATTGATCAAAAATCAGTTTATGATTGGTGTCTATTCATGCACACGCGCAAGAGCAAACATGCATGTTGGTCCCGCACGCATATGTAAATGAGGATTGCACCACACATATGAAATATCACCATGAACATCAGAGCAAGAGCAGTAAAACTAGCACCAGACCTCCTGTGTAACTCTAAATTGGTAACCTGAAAAGACTTTTAAAGCAACGGCTCTGGAGATTTTAAAAGTGGAGTTCCACCCTATTAAAAGTCAGTAGCTACAAAAAGTATAACTGCTGACTTTTAATAATCGGACACTCACCTGTCCCAGGCTCCAGCGATGCAGCCACCCGCACCGTCGCTCTTCTCCCCCTCCTCTACGGCGCCGACATCACAGGTGTGGGCACCCGGCTTTGGCTTCAAAAAACCAGGCACACACTGCCCATTCCACGGGCATGCCTAATTTTAAATCATGACATGTTAGCTATGTATTTACTTGGTGTAACATCATCTTTTATGTTTTACCAAGCAATTGGGTATTATATTGTGTTTGTGTGCACTGAAAAAAAACTGCTGTGCAAATATGTGACAAAAAAAATTGCAACAACCAACATTTTTCTCTCCAGGGCCTGTGCTTTCACTAAATTTATAATGTTTGAGGGTTGTAAGTAATTCTCTAGTAAAAAAAAAACCTCAAATTTTTACATGCATATATGAAGTGTCAAAATAGGCGTGGGAGTGAAGTGGTTACGTTTTAAATTCCAGCAGTTTTAATTTAATAGAAATATAATACCCCCTCCCCTGTTTCCCACCATTTCATTATTAACAGTATTAGTAGGATTATAGTCTATTCCTCCGGTAACTTAATACAATTGATATGCATATTTCTCACTTCTCAGGTGTCTGTGCAACTTTGCTTAATAATAAGACAGGAACGTTCACTTCTGACAACTATCCCTCTGCTTATCCTAATAATGTTGACTGCGTTTGGTTGATCAGGGTTCCATCAGGACAGGTAAGGAAACAGAAATGTAGACAAATGTGACCCATAAATGTCTAGCAACCTAGCTGTGTAAATTAACTGCCATCTGAAGATTGTTTTGTAGACCACCTGAATTTTACATTTATAAGAAAAAAAATGAGCCTCGACAGGTATAAAGCCAAGCAATAGGCCCAAATATTTCCTACCTGAACATTATACTTTTGTACATCAAAATAAATATACAATGGCCTCCTTATCTGATATTAGGATGATTATGACAATTATTACTTTACCACCCTTTGTCCCCTCCCCCATAATATAAAGATAATTTAATTTTGACGACCTTAAATTTTGCATTGGTGAAG
>BLSH010216942.1:31370-43531 GCA_018402905.1 Glandirana rugosa | reverse complement strand
ATACAGAGCCATAGCGGTAGTTTGACTTCAGCTGAGACAGAGGTATAGAATAGGCCTTTTAATATGTAAATACCTCTGAATCTCATACCTTGCTTCAACCACCTATTGCTCCATATGTTGGAATAATATTTCCCTTCATTATAGCCCTCTTCATAGCCTTCAGACTATCATTACCATTTCATGGCTGGGAGCCTTTTTTGGCAACTCTGATGCGCTAAATTTCTTTTCTCCCACATCTGGTGGTGAGGGGATTGTAGGAAAGCAGGTTTTATTAAGGACAAAATGGGTCTTGGATTTATTTTTCTGTTTCTTCTAAAAAGTATGTTACCAATTGTAGCAGTGTTGCAATATCCACAGAAACAGGTTTCTTTGACTTTTTTCAATATAGCATTTAAAGAGGAACTGCAGTCTGCTCACATAATTTGTAATAAAAACATCTTTGCCATTCTGAATCTTCCCTCCAACCACTTTGCATATTATTTTATATATACTGTGATCCTGTACTTGCCAAATATGCAGACATCTCCCTCCACTAAGTCTGGCTGCATCCATTTTAACTGTGGGCAGCTGAAGCTGCTGCCTGTTCACTTCCTGTATTTACAAAGACACACAGAGGTACACCTCCAGCTCTGCACCCCTGCAGCTTTTGTTGGCCCTCTTACTCATCCCCCCTCCCTTCCTGGCAAATTCTCACGAGAGTGAGAGAGAGCTGTGCATGATGTCATAAGCCTAGACTAGTGACAGGACAAGAAAGAGGAAGTGGGCTGTATAAGGTATTTACTGGCAGAAAGAAATGTTTTACTATCCAAAGTTAAAACAACAAGGGCAGAAGATTTAATAGATGGAAAGTTGAAAAAAAATGACTGAAGGTCTGCTTTAACTAAAAACTTTTGTTAAAAGTTTCTATCCCCAAATGTGTCTTGTTTAAGCTTATTTGTCTATTTGAAGAAGCTACAAAGCAACAAATCAAGAGGGATCAGAAGAGTTCTGTCAACTGGATAGTCAATGGAAAACATGCACATGTTTCAAGAGACATCTTAGCTAGAAATATCTATAGCTGTGAGATCTTTTAACAAAAATTAGAACCCTAACAATTCTTGTGTTTTTGTTTTTTCTAAAGGACTGTCCAAGCATTTTCTCGATTGTATTATTATGCAACAACATAATAACCCAGTTTGTAATTACAAATATCTGAAACTTATGGTTTAAGGTAGATAATACATTTTTTTTGTGTCACTTTTTAGGCTTCATTAAATTTTAGTAGCTTTAATATCCAATCCACTCCTAACTGTGACTCTGACTACATGAAGATCTATGACGGTCCCACTAAGGACTCTCCTGTGTTGCTGGGTAAAATGTGCGGCAGTAAAACCATACCTCCACTCATCGCTTCCACAAGCCATATGCTGGTCCAGTTCGTCAGTGACTGGGCTGTTGCTGGGGTTGGCTTCCAAGCTACATATAAATCAGGTATGTTGATTTATATTAATGGTAGTGTCCAGAGAAAGACAATGAAGAGTCATAGATTCAGAGCCAAAGAGGGACTATTGACACATCAATTTGATGTCCTCTGTTTGCAACCTTTGAGGTAACCCATAAAGTCTCTTACATACAGTATCTCACAAAAGTGAGTACACCCCTCACATTTGTGTAAATATTTTATTATATCTTTTCATGTGACAACACTGAAGAAATTACACTTTGCTACAATTTAGTGAATGTACAGTTTGTATATCAGTGTAAATTTGCTGTCCCCTCAAAATAACTCAACACACAGCCATTAATGTCTCAACCACTGGAAACAAAATTGAGTACACCCCTAAGTGAAAATGTCCAAATTGGGCCCAAAGTGTCAATATTTTGTGTGGCTACCATTTTTTCCAGCACTGCCTTAACCCCCTTGGGCATGGAGTTCACAAGAGCTTCACAGGTTGCTACTGGAGTCCTCTTCCACTCCTTCGTGACGACATCACAGAGCTGGTGGATGTTAGAGAACTTGCGCTCCTCCACCTTCCATTTGAGGATGCCCCACAGATGCACAATAGGGTTTAGGTCTGCAGACATGCTTGGCCAATCCATCACCTATACCCTCAAGATGGCAGTGGTTGTCTTGGAGGTATGTTTGGGGTCATTATCGTGTTGGAATACTGCCCTGCGGCCCAGACTCTGAAGGGAGGGGATCATGCTCTGCTTCAGTATGTCACAGTACATGTTGGCATTCTTGGTTCCCTCAATGAACTGTAGCTCCCTAGTGTTGGCAGCACTCATTCAGCCCCAGACCATGACACTCCCACCACCATGCTTGACTGTAGGCAAGACACACATGTCTTTGTACTCCTGACCTGGTTGCTGCCACACACACTTGACACCATCTGAACCAAATAAGTTTATCTTCGCCCCATCAGACCACAGGACATGGTTCCAGTAATCCATGTCCTTAGTCTGCTTGTCTTCAGAAAACTGTTTGCAGGCTTTCTTATGCATCATCTTTATAAGAGGCTTCCTTCTGGGATAACAGCCATGCAGACCAATTTGATGCAGTGTGCGGCGTATGGTCTGAGCACTGACAGGCTGACCCCCCCATCCCTTCAACCTCTGCAGCAATGCTGGCAGCACTCATACATCTATTTCCCAAAGACGACCTCTGGATATGATGCTGAGCAAGTGCACTCAACTTCTTTGGTCGACCATGGCGAGGCCTGTTCTAAGTGGAACCTGTCCTGTAAAAACCACTGTATGGTCTTGTCCACCATGCTGCAGCTCAGTTTCAGGGTCTTGGCAATCATCTCATAGCCTAGGCCATCTTTAAGTAGATCCTCAGATACTTTTTTGCAATGAGGTGCCATGTTGAACTTCCAGTAACCAATTACTTCTACCAGAGTGAGAGCGATAACACCAAATTTAAACACACCTGATCCCCATGCACATCTGAGACCTTGTAATACTATCGAGTCACATGACACTGGGGACGGAAAATGGATAATTGGGCCCAATTTGGACAATTTTACTTATGGGCGTACTCACTTTTGTTGCCAGCAGTTTGGACATTAATGGCTGTGTGTTAAGTTATTTTGATGGGACAGCAAATTTACACTGTTATACAAGCTGTACACTCACTCCTTTACATTGTAGCAAAGTGTAATTTCTACAGGGTTGTCACATGAAAAGATATAATAAGATATTTACAAAAATGTGAGGGGTGTACTCACTTTTGTGAGACAAGGTATATATAAAATCAGAATTACCAGTCAGTCAGGTCCTTGCACTGTAAAGTTGTTGATAGATTGTTCAATCGATATGTTGGTCACTTACCTCTATGGCTTATTTTGGATCAGACACTGTAAAAAATCATCTCCCTTGCTCCTTGCTATATATCTCTGCTCTCTGCCCTACTGCATCCTAAGAGGTTGGAAAATTCCCATAGATTTCTATGTGGTTGACAATGTCATCCAAAATTATCCAGGGTAGAGTGGAGGGACCAGACTCCCTTTTCTCAGCACTGCATGGATGTAATGCTTGCTTTGCTTAGGGAAGTTTGGAATAATTACAAAAACTTACCCTAGCAGCCAGTACTCATCTATGCTCCCCAATGTCCTGGTATGTGGGCGAGCCCTCAACAAGTAAACATACAATGCATGACTAATGATCCTGTGTTGTGAATGATTACATCTGAGAGTCTGCAGCCAACGGATTGGCAAAAAGGAGCAGCTTCAGGGTCCGGTCGTACAGCATGGAGGAATTCTATGGGAGAGATAAATAATGTAAGCATTTTAACATATATTTATCACCTTGTAGACTAAAGAAGCATTTAACCCAAGCAGTGAAGTGGGGGAGAACAAAATGGATACATTTTACAGTAGCCTGAATTAGGGCTTTGAAGTACTTACACCACTTAGGATGAAATAATAGGTTTGTATGGTAGCCCACCCACCTCAGCTACAGTAACTTAAAGCGGAGTTCCACCCATGTAAAAGTCAGCAGCTACAAAAAGTGCAGCTGCTCACTTTTAATAATCGGACACTCACACGTCCCTCGCTCAAGCGATGTGGTCGCCTGAGGGCTCACTCTTCGTCCCCTCCCTTCGGCAGCGCCGGCATCACAAGTGTGGGCACCCGGCTTTGGCTTCAAAGCCGGGCGCGCACTGTGCATGCGCGAGTAGCGCTGCACCGTGTGACGTGTCCCAGAAGATCGCCGAGAGGGAGGAGGGAGGTGGACTTCCTTCCTGGAGCCACGGGGCCAGGGGAGGAAGTGGACCTGGGACCCTGTGAAAACAGGGTCCCTGGTCAACTCCCAAAAAAAAGACATGCCAATTGAGGCATGTCGGGAAGGTCACCTTCCATTAAAGCGGAGGTTCCACTTTAGGGTGGAACTCCGCTTTAACATCACCACACTCCTCTTTTCTCACTAGTGCCCTGTGAAATGGTTCTGGGTAAGGCAGAACATGTGACTCTCTCTCCTTCTTGCCTTGTAGCAGCATTTGGGGCCTATGTAGGTGATCTCTAGGTCTGCGTTCTGCCATGAGGGTTGGGGTCCTAACCTAAGACCAACCGGGAACTTTATAAGGGAGGATGAACTATGTAGATGCAGTATACATAAATATAAATTGATATACCATTATAAATATCCTTACTTTGTTGACTATATCTATATTCTCACAGTTCAGTGTGGAGGAACCTTCTTTAACTCTCAAGGCAACTTTACATCTCCGGGATACCCAGGGAACTACAGTCCAAACATGAATTGTAACTACACCATCACAGCTCCTGTTGGATATAAGGTAAAACAAGATACCTTAATAATTCTCCCTAGTTACAGGAATTCCTAATTAAAAGTGTCACACAAGCAAAATGTAATGTTGGACAGACACATTACAATCAGAATATATAACCCCTTTAAATTCACCAGCATTCACTAGGGCCTTAGGGTATTACACTACATGGCTGTTGGCATATCTAGATTGCTCGAAATAAATTTTGCATGGCATCATAGAAACACTGCCCTTTGCCCTAAGTGCAACGGTGGCCCAGATAACCTAATTCACATGTTGTGGAAATGCCCCAAACTCCATTGATACTGAAAAGGAGTTCTAACTATATAAACAGTTTTCCAAGTAACCTTGGCAGAAGATCCAGTCATGTATCCAGTATGATAGAAGAGGCTGCATTACCAGAGAACACCTACATTCCTATCATCAGGGTACTATTTCAGGCCCATAAATGAATTGCCTAGAAATGGTTGTCCCCACGACTTCTAACTTTGGAGGAATGGAATACTGCAACTAATAACACCCTATCTAGAGAGAAACTCGTCTTTCAACACAGACACTGCCCTATGAAATTTGAAAGGATACAGGACTTGTGGCTGACTACCCCAGACCTGGCCCCAACATCACTCAATCTACATAGATTACTTTCATGAGCGGGCATAGAACTGATTAGGGTGCCTCACTTATCATGGAAACAGTAAACTGTGTACCCCCAAAGGCTTAAACCATAATGAGATGCTCATTTGTTGTTTGCAATAAGCACACGAGTCGTATGGCTTGGTAAACTTCATACTTTATTGTCCCAAAAGTTAAAATACATATTGTACAATGTTGAATTTGTGGTACAAAATGGTTTTTATATGTTCAGGTCTATCTGAAGTATACTGACGATGTATGCTATTGCCAGACTGTCTTTATTGAGCTTGATACATGTACACAGGCCCTGAACGAATGAGGTGGAATATTTCGGATTGTTCGTTTACTTTGTGCAAAACTTAAAAACCTTAATAAAAACTATCTGATTTAAAAGTAGATTGCTCTAAGACTTTCTACCACCAAGACATTCTGGATCATTTCCTAGTGAAGGCAGGAAGTGTTGGTGGTAATTTGTGGAACTGTCTGAAAACTGGTGGCGTAAAATTTGTAAGCTGTTTAACCTCTTGCCAACAGCCCGCCGTGGCGTGACGGCGGCAAAGTGGTTCATTATCGCAAACCTGACGGCGGCCGCGATAACGAGTATTGTGAGCGCACGTTGCTGGAGGCGCGCTCGCGCACTCACTGTGTTCCGGGGGGGGACCAGGGAGCGGCCAGGATGGACTCGATCTCTGATGGCTCCCCCGCAGTGAGAGAATGGAGGTCTGTGTAAGTAAACACGGATCTCCGTTCTGACATATGGGAGCCGTGATCACTCCCCTCCCCCTACCAGCCCAGCCCCCATACAGTTAGAACACACATAGGGAACACAGTTAACCCTTAGAGCGCCCCCTCCAGGTTAACCCCTTCACTGCCAATGGCATTTACAAAGTAATCAATGCATTTTCATAGCTAATGATCATTGTATAAACGCCAATGATCCCAAAAAAGTGTCGAAGTGGTCCGACATGTCCGCTGCAATATCGCAGTCCTGCTAAAAAATTGCAGATCGCTGCCATTACTAGTAAAATATAAAAATAAAAGCCCCATATATGAATTCCCATCATTCGCAAACACGCCAACTTTTGCGCAAACCAATTAATAAACGCCAATTGCGATTTTTTTTTTTTTTTGCCAAAAATATGAGGAAGAATATAAATCGGCCAAAACCAATGAAAAAAAATGTTGGTTTTTTTTTGGATTTGTATTTTAGCAAAAAGTAAGAAATATTGTTTTTTTGCAAAATTGTCGCTCTTTTTTTGTTTATAGCGGTGATCAGAAATGACGCAGAGGTGATAAAATACCACCAAAAGAAAGCTCTATTTGTGGGGAAAAAAAGGACGCAGATTGCATTTGGGTACAACGTTGCACAACCGCACAATTGTCAGTTAAAGCGACGCAGTGCCGAATCGCAAAAAGTGCTCTGGTCCTAAACTGGGAAATCCTTCCAGGGCTGAAGTGGTTAAACTTGTAGATTGGTGATCACTACACTGCAGGAATAGAAAGGACTTCCTCTTTCCAACATGGTTCCTAAGCACTGCCTTTTATGTGCAGCATCATCCTTAATGTCAAATAGTATTTTAGGTAGACTGTAACATCAATGAATTGTAAGCAACTATATACTCACTCGCTTTTATACCATAAAAAAAATATTTGTTTGTTTATTGCATGAACACACCACTGTCATGTTAGTCATCATGTTACTTCTTTTTCAGATTGCTCTGACCATAAGTGACTTCCATTTAGAGTATGCTAGATTGTGTATGTACGACTATCTAAAACTCTTCATGGATGGTACACAAAAGGGTCCATTCTGTGGTGATCTCAGCATCCCTGTGTATTACTCCGAAGGCAATTCTATGGTTCTCGAATTCCACAGTGACGTGTCTGTCGAGTTGCAGGGCTTCCACGTCTCTTACACCTTTGGTGAGTATCTCAGTCCTATCTGCTTATATCTAATATCAGCAATGGACGTTATAAGATTATAGAGGTCTCATTTTTTTAAAAGCAAATTTATCTTGAATTACATTGCTTTGATAGTCTTACACACATACACTATATTGCCAAAAGTATTTATTGGCATCCCAGTCTTAGTCCGTAAGGTTCAATATTGAGTTGGCCCACCCTTTGCAGCTATAACAGCTTCAACTCTTCTGGGAAGGCTGTGCACAAGGTTTAGGAGTGTCTATGGGAATGTTTGCCATACTTCTAGAAGCGCATTTGTGAGGTCAGGAACTGATGTTGGACAAGAATGCCTGGCTCACAGTCTCTGCTCTAATTCATCCCAAAGGTGTTCTATCGGGTTGAGGTCAGGACAGTCAAGTTCCTCCACTGCAAACTCACTCACCCATGTCTGTATAGGCATTGCTTTGTGCACTGGTCCAAATAATTTGGTGGAGATGGCAATATGGTGTCGGGATGTTTTTAGGAGTTTGGGCTTGGCACCTTAGTTCCAGCGAAGGTAACTCTTAAGGCGTCAGCATACCAAGACATTTTGGACAATTTCATGCTCCTAACTTTATGGGAACAGTTTGGGGATGGCCCCTTCCAACATGACTGAGCACCAGTGCACATACAAGGTCCATAAAGACATGGGTGAGCAAGTTTGGGGTGGAGGAACATGACTGACCTACACAGATTCCCAACCTCAACCCAATAGAACACCTTTGGAATGAATTACAGCGTGGACTGCGAGCTAGGCCTTCTCGTCCACATCAGTGCCTGACCTCACAAATGCTCTTCTGGAAGAATAGTTAAACATTCCCATAGACACACTCCTAAACCTTGTGGACAGCCTTCCTAGAAGAGTTGAAGCTGTTATAGCTTCAAAGGGTGGGCCAACTCAATATTGAACTCTAAGGACTAAGACTGCCATTAAAGTTCATGTACGTGTAAAGGCAGGTGTCCCAATACATTTGGTAATATAGTGTATACACCCACCTATGATGTGACCTTACTATAAATAATTGTATTAGGCCAGCCATACCTGGTGCAAAGTTTGTTGCAGAAAATAAATTTGCACAATGCCCCCATCAACACAGAGAGTGCTGACAGGGGAATCAGAAATTGTCTTCTCCAAGTGGGGGGGGGGAGGGGGGCTGCCAGAAGAAGACAGTGATTATCGCTAGCGGCTATTGCAGCCACTAGCGATTAATCACAAGAGAATCCGGTCAGGCTGGTTGTACCCAAGTTGAAATCTTGTATGTGTGCTTTAATAGTTTTTAACTATATGTACATATAGGGGCAGCCATTTTTCTCATCACAAATGTAGGTTGTACTTCCAGCTTTCTTATGCTACACAGCCATTGTGATTCACTACTCCTCTCTGACCCCTGCACATCTTCACCCGGATCTTGCTTCCGGGTACGCGGCTCCGGCGCTGTGACTGGCCGGAGCCGCGATACGTCACTCCCGCGCATGTGCGCCGGGCTCGTTTTTTTCGGCAGGGTCCGGAACAAATGCCGGCTTTTGCCGGAACATACACGGCGCATGTGCCGTAACGATATATTACATTAGAAAGGGAATATCTTCTAAACCCTACAGGTTTAGAAGATATTCATTTTACCTACAGGTAAGCCTTATTCTAGGCTTACCTGTAGGTAAAAGTAAACAAAAAGGGTAGACAACCGCTTTAAATAGGTAAACTGTGAATATGTGACAGCTGCAAACCACAATATTGTGGTTCCCACAACTGAAAAGATACAAAGAAATACTAAGTGAGGGTTGCGCTTAACAAAAAAGTAGCAAATCCTAAATGAAAAACTTCAGTGCAATATACTTCAAAGGCAGTGGTGTAACTAGAACCTTCAGGGCCCCGATGCAAGAAACCATGAAGGGCCCCCCTGACCCCTGGATGGGGCCGTTTCCTCCAGGAATTCAGCAGCTGCAGGAGGAAAATGGAGAGATTGTTTCCTTTATGCCAGTGTAGGCAACCTACGGCCCTCCAGCTGTTGTGGAACTACATTTCCTATGGGGCATTGCAAGCCTGGCAGTTACAATTACTCCCAGAGGCATGATGGGACTTGTAGTTCTGCAACAGCTGGAGGGCCGCAGGTTGCCTACCCCTAGGTCAATGGGGCTGCACTGCAACCACTCCGCAATTGTGGGCATTGCGCACAGTTGCAGCATAGTGATGATGCATTTGAGGGCTAAAACAGGTGGTCAGGAGGCAACATATTGCCTCTGTACCGGCTGTCAAATGCCTCCAAACATTGATCTGAGCATGGATCGTTTTTCAGAGGAACAGCATTTTCTTACTGATACTATGAAAAAGTGGTAAAAAAAATCAGTTCTAATTGTAAACATATAGGGATTCAAGATTAAACGTGCATACATAAAATGTGCATACATACATGTAAACACACATACTTATATATAAAGTCCTCCCAGTAGGACTGTGGCTCCTGTCCATCTCCCCACTCTTAGGCCAGCAGCTTTCTATGGGGGCACCAGAGCCGAATCAGAGCTCTGTGTATCCATTCAGATATGGAGCACTGACCCAGCCCCGCCCTCTCTCCAATTGGCTGGCTGACTTTAATTGACAGCCGTGGGAGCCAATGGCGCTGCTGCTGTGTTTCAGCGAATCAGGAGGAGTGTCCCAAACGGCTTAGACATTTGTGGACATCTCTGGAGAAAGAAGGAGCTCAGGTAAGTAATTAGGGGTGCTGGGGGGGCTGCTACACACAAAAGGTTTTTTATCTTAATGTATAGAATGCATTAAGATAAAAAAAAAACTTCTGCCTTTACAACACCTTTAATATTGCTGTGGTGTAAATACAGGATTTAAGGTTATACACAAAGCTGAATGATCTTCAATTACAACTAACAAGTACAGAACTGGGGCTAAACTTTCTTGGCCCAGCAAGCACACTGAAAATTAGAAACAGCATACATTATATATTATATAATTATATATTATATTATATTATTATATTATAATATTATATTATATATTACATTTTTCTATGCATTTTTATATATTATATTATATTATATTATTATATTATAATATTATATTATATATTACATTTTTCTATGCAAAATAAAGATTTCATACAGTTAAAAAAATAAAAATATAAAAGAAACTGAAATACAATTCATCAAAACCCATTATTGTCCACATTTAAGCAGACATGATATTCACAGGACCTCTAGTAAAATTAAAATCTGTTAATGAAATACAGCGTATCAAAATAAAGACCAACAAGCAAGCAAAAAGAACAACACAATGCGCAATTAATCACCATTTTACCCTTTATTATCCTTAGTAGATATATTCAAAAGTTAATGTATGGGCAGATACCTGTTGAGTATGCATTATTAATATAGGATATATGAATCCATGTAAATTTATTTGTTTTTTTTTTTTGTTATAAATCAATGAGAAAGTATGAAAGAATAAGATATAGGTGTTATTTAAATTTGGTTTTAATATTTGCTGACATTGACCCCTCTTTGATTACAGTTCAATAAATGAGCAATAGATGATACAAAGAGTAAATCTACCGGTTCTGGAAGTAAAATGACATCACTACAGGACACAAATGCGAATTTGATGGAGCAAATAAATAAAAATTCACGCATACCTATATAATGATTAAATGTACATCAGATCATGCTAGCGTTTGCAGTCACATTTAAAAATACAAAATAACATTTTATAATTGTTTTTCAAATTTATTGGTATTTTGATTGACTTGATCAAGAATGGGGGAGCTCATTTTGACTTCTTATGGTCTCAGTTCAGTTTACATTCATTCTAAAGTGATAATTCTTATAACTATTTCTTTACTTTACTACTTATTATTTTGAGGGGGTGGTTGTACTATATGTGACATTCTGATCTGAGGTTTCCTTTTCCTTATTAAAAATAAAATATATTGAAGCATTAATCCAGCTGTGTTATTATTTTTGATTTTTGATTTCTGATTCCTCAAGATGCAATGTCACTTAAAGTGGATATGGCAGTAAAATGCAAAGTCCATTTATTAGTTTCAACCCCCTTCTCCTGTGAAATGCACTGCCTAAGAATTGAAAAATTGACCTGTAAAGAAAAAAGGTAGAGCAACCAAAATCTGGAGTGTATTCTTGCAAGATTTGGTGTACTTATCACTCCCCAGGAATCTCACAAGAAGGATTATTATTATTTATTATTATACAGGATTTATATAGCGCCGACAGTTTGCGCAGCGCTTTACAATATTAGGGCAGACAGTACATTTACAATACAATTCAATACAGGAGGAATCAGAGGACCCTGCTCGTTAGAGCTTACAATCTAGGAAGGATAGGGACATAACACCATGCAAAGTGGAACACAGGGATGAGGAATCAGCGCATATAATTCTGCCGAGGGTAAGTAAAGTTACCCTAAAGTCTACAGTTCGCTGAACCCCGCTGAACTCCGTTGAGTTCAGCCTAGCGTTCAGCGGGGATACACTTACCCGTGAATCTCATGTACGGAAGGAGTAGGGACACAAGGTGAAACGTACCACAATACAGGGATAGGAAGGATCTAACATTCGAGATTGCTCGTCCCAGGAGACTAAGGAGGACATAACTTAACATAACATTTACATGACAGACGGGATTATAACATTTCGCGACGCGTTTGACAGCCGCGATATATTTAGGACATATTATTATTTATTATTATTAGGAAGAACACTCTAAGGACCCCTCACTATTCATGTGGTTTAGAACGTTCTTATGTGAGGTCTAAAACCAACGAGATGGAAAAAAGAAATGTCCAGTTAAAAAGTTA
>BLSH010216934.1:512235-524208 GCA_018402905.1 Glandirana rugosa | reverse complement strand
ATGTTACACTTTCAACTTTGCCCTCCCGGTCCCGGCTACAGGTAACGAACAACCCCCCCAAACGGGGACACTCAGGGTAGGTCATAAATCGGCTCCCACCCCCAACCAGAAGACCGCCAAATCACTCTTCCAACATATCCATCCTTTAAGGAAATCATCGACCAAATCCTCAAAGCTTCATAAACTACTACAGGCAATTTATCCTCCAGAGTAACCAGTGATCCTCTCCTAAGTCATCTCTAGCATGAGAATCTATGTCCTTTTTACTCCTAAACCCGGCAAATAATGTCTCCCTCAGGCATGCACACGTTTCAGCAACTGCAACAGTCCTATGATATACCCAAATCCTCATTTTTCCTGTATCTAAGAGTACGATCTCTACTGAATCCTCTCCTAGTGACCAATGAGACCTCCTATTTAACGGACATCATCAAATACTTCGAAACTCCTAAACCAGCTACTAAAGGAATTTCCTACCTATACAACCTTCTCACTAAACCGCCAGAAGACCAACCCCCACCCTCGGCTAAATACTGGATGGGACTCACAGGGGCAAACCCCCCCAACAAGCAATGGACATCGGCCCTGGCCCTCCCGTTTCAACTTTCACATTGTATCACACACTGGGAATCACTTCAGAAACTATTCCACAAATGGTATTACACCCCAACAAGGCTTGCGTCTATCTACTCTACCGCATCTCCCTTCTGTTGGAGAAACTGCAACCACCCCGGCTCTCTATATCACATTTGGTGGGAGTGCCCCCACCTGGGTAATTTCTGGCAAGACGTGCAGAACCTTCTCCACCACATGTGCGACATTAAAGGACCACTTCTCCCCCTAGACCTATTGTTAGGCCTCTCAGTCCCTCTATGGCCCAAACACACTAGAACTCTTGCTACCCACATCCTCATAGCAGCCCGCTTAGCACTTGCAAGAAAATGGAAAAACAGCACTCCTCCTTCACTCCAATATGTTATTCTCTTAATAAACACCCACGGGACACTGGAACTTTCCTTTGCAAAAGCAAATATGACCACCCAGTCCTTCTACACCTTCTGGGCCAAATGGCTAAATGACCCTAGGAACACTATCACAGGAGGACACCTTCAGACCTCCCCCGGAGGACAGGACAAATCTGACACCTGACTATGCCCTCATTTGACTCCTCTGCCTATTGAAACAATTACTCATAGGAACTTATCTCCCAATTGATTGCTGGTTACAATGAGTTAACAGAAACATATTGTTTTCCCTCGTCGTTGAGAGAGGGAGGGGGGACAGAGGCCTCCCCCGACCCCCCGCACAGCATGATCCCGAAAGGGGTGTAGGAGGTCGGGGAAGGTACTCCTCCCCTTTTGATTTACAGACATCGGTTAATGTATGTTATATATTAGCACTTCCTTGCGACACCACAGTCTCTTGATTGCTTGTTTATTTTTGAAATATGATAATCCTCAGTTACATATGAACACAGTTGTTTAACTCATATGCTGTAGAAAAATACCAAGGTCTTTGTATTTCTCCTTATCATATCGATGCATTTCAACTTGTACTGTATGAAAATGTACCAATAAAAACTGAATATTCAAAAAAAATACACGATTTTGCTTTTTTTTTACCCGAGACATGTGGCTGAATGCATTTTGGCAAAAATTTATGACTAAAATTTAGTTTATTGTATTTTTGTAATAACATAAAGTTGAAAATATCATTTTTTTTCAAAATTTCCGTTATATTTTTGTTTATATCGCAAAAATTAAAAAGCGCAGTGGTGAACAAATACCACCAAAAGAAAGCTCTATTTGTGGGAAAAAAAGGACGCAAATTTTGTTTGGCTACTGCATTGCATGACCGCGCAATTACCATTTGAAGCGGCGAAGTGCCAAATTGCAAAAAGGGCTCCGGTCCTAAAGCTGGAAATCCTTCAGGGGCTGAAGTGGTTAAAAGATAAGCTTTGAGTTTGTTTTCCAAGTGCTTATTCCATAATGAGAGCACATTTGGTTCATATTCTCTTTCTTTTTTTCTCTTCTGTCTGTAATTTTCACTGAAAATATCAATTAAAAATCTTTGAAAGTTAAAAAAAAAAGCAGCTTAAAATTGTGAAAAACCCCTCACTGAGAAGCTTCAGGCAAGCAGCATCAACTACAGATGGGGTTTCCCCTCATGCCTAATCGCCAACAGGGATGGGAGAACAGCGATTCTGCTCTTTCCCGGATATCTGGAAAAGTTCTGCATGGATATGAACATATCACCTCCGGAGCTTCCCGGATGGGCAGAGGATATACCACCACTCCCTTCTCCCTCCGGTGATCCTTGACAGAAAGCTTCCCGCAAGCATCGTTCAGCCACCCCTGGCTCCTCCACTTAGGGTGTCAGTTCTCAGAGCCCGATAAGTATCTTACTAGTTGCCGCTGTTCAGTTACTTTCTGTTACCTAAAGTTTACCTGTTTTATTTTTACTTTGTTTTTACTTTTTGAGTAACGGATGGCTTACAATGCCTCTTTGCAACTCACCTGCTCAATCCTGGCCAAAGGCTATGCATATCACCTCTAAAGCCAAAGTGTGTTTTTTTTTTCTCTTTAAAGGTTTATGTTATACTCATTAGGTGGCTGTATGCCCCACACCGCTCAGTGTGTCTAACGTGTGATCTCCCCCTATGCACAAGACGATCGTTGATGTGGGGGTCAGTTTGTTTGTTATGTATGTCGCTCAGAAAGACAAGCACTTGTTTATTTTATTTTCTCTACTCTACGGTTCATGGCCTTATAGTTTATAGTTTATCGGTCACAATGCATAATATTTAACTGTATTGCAAAAGGTGCCCGACCAGGGATTCTGGAGACGGCCTGATTCTCCCACAGATGATGCCTCACCCGTCCCTTCTGCGCTGCCGCTTGATTGGGGGGTGCCCCCGGCGCCCCGCGCCGCTGCCCCTTGTGGTGGGTGGTGCGTGCAACCCTGTTATAAGGTGCTTTACCCCTATTTCCTCTTCTTCCCCTCTTTCTTTTTCTTTTTTCCCTCTTCTCTTTTGTCCCCTCACCTTTCCTCTCCCCTCGCTCCAGCCTGGATGCACAGGTTCACCTCTGATTATTGGTATCACTGGACGTATGAATATTCTGCACCTCCCTGATGGCGACTCTTAATGTGACATCTCTAAATGCCAGGGACCTATGCACCCCTGGTAAACGACACCAATTGTATAGGGAACTTAAACCTTTACGCAGTGATATTGCGTTCATTCAAGAGACTCATCTCACACATGAAAGTAAGATCAAGTTGTTTGACTCGAAATTCCCCAAATGGTACTACAGCTTATCTGACGTATCTAAATCCAAAGGAGTCGCCATCGGCCTGGGCAGAGACACACCCTTTGTGTTACGGGAGATGCTGGCAGACACCCACGGTAGATTTCTTTTCCTCAAACAGGAACTAGGCAACATGCGATGTACATTGGCCACTATACATACCCCTAACCATAACCAGACAGATTTCATCTCATCCACTTTAACTAAACTAGGTGACTTCACAGAGGGATGTGTTATTCTAGGGGGAGATTTTAATCTCCCCCTGGAACCGAGTTTAGACACCTCACAGGGTCTTTCCTGTATCCCCCACAAGCGTCTTGCATTTATACACAGGCGTCTTATGGAGGCCCAACTCAGGGACATTTGGAGGATAGGACACCCCTCTATGAAAGATTTTACATTCTACTCCAACCTACACCAATCGTACTCCCAGATTGATTACATATTCATAGACCACCACCACTTGGATTTAGTTAAACACTCCCACATCGACACAATGTTGTTCTCTGACCACTCCCCAGTATGTCTTAAATTGGCTATCCCATCCATTCTGGTAAAAACACCTAATTGGAAACGAAATGATACTCTTTTAACTAATGAAATTGGTGCACAACTCCTTAGGTCCTCCCTGTCTGATTACTTCAAGGGTAATATCTCCCCAGACCTATCCCCAGGAACCTTGTGGGAGGCCCACAAAGCCCATATCCGTGGGAAACTCATTGAATTAGGCTCTAGGAAAAAGAGAGAACGCCTATGCCAACAAAATCTATTGATTAAAGAAATTGCCACCTTAGAAAGAAACCACAAAACCCTCACTTCCCCCACCCTCTTCCACACGCTTACTTCAAAACGCGAAGAGTTAAAAACCCTGCTGCATCTAGACTATAAACAAACTTATAGACTGATAGCCCAAACAACTTATGAATGGGGTCACAAACCTGGTAGGCTCTTAGCCCGTTCTTTGCATTCCAAAAAATCAGCCACTTTTATAGCTAAAATCAAAGACACCTCGTCCTCGATCGTTTACGAAATGGGGGCAATAGCCAAAGAATTCCATAAATTCTATCAACACTTATATCAGGTCCGCTCAGTCAGCGCGGACCCAATCGAGAAGAGTGAGAAAATTAACGCTTATCTCTCAAAAGCTAACCTCCCTATACTAAACCCTGAGGCATTGACTACCTTAGAATCTGAAATTACCCCCTCTGAATTGCTCGCTGCTCTGAAAGATATGGCAAACGGGAAGGCCCCTGGACCTGACGGCTTCACAGTGGCTTATTTTCAAAAATTTGCGTATATTCTTATCCCCCACCTTGCAAAATACGCCAACTCAATTCTTGATGGTAACTCTTTTAGGCCTGGATCCCTTCAAGCCCATATCTCGGTGCTCCCGAAATGGGGGAAGGATCCCAGTCTGTGTGGCAGTTATAGGCAGATTTCTCTTTTAAACATTGATGTTAAGCTATATGCTCAAGCCCTCACAAACAGGCTTCTCCCCTTAATCCCCCAATGGGTTTCGCAAGAGCAGACTGGCTTTATCCCCGGTAGGGAGGCCCGTGATAATTCATTGAGAACCCTTTCCCTCATTTCATTTGCACGTTCGCAGTCCCAGCCAACCCTGTTGCTATCTACAGATGCTGAAAAAGCGTTTGACAGGGTGGACTGGGACTACTTGATGGCGACACTCTCCTCGCTAGGTCTAGGCCCAAACATGTTAAGATTGATATCAGCTCTTTACAGGCACCCATCTGCCCAATTGAGAATAAATGGTACATTGAGTGAACCCTTCACCGTCTATACTGGCACCCGACAGGGTTGCCCACTATCACCAATCCTATTTGCTCTCTCCCTTGAGCCCTTCCTTTCTCACATCCGTCAATCCCCCTACATTCATGGAATTACAGTAGGCACGGACACTCACAAATATGCAGCATATGCTGACGATATATTATTTTATATCCAACAACCCCTCATATCCTTGCCCAACTTGATGAAGGACTTTGAGGAATATGGAGACATTTCAAATTTTAAGATTCAAATCTAAATCGGATCTAAATCGGAAATCTTGAACATCTCTATCCCTTCGACTCTGATCCCGTCTTTAAAATCAGCGTTCCCTTTCCACTGGCAACCCAACTCCTTAAAATATTTAGGCATATACCTTACTTCCAACCCATCCTCTATCTTTAAAATTAACTACATCCCTTTACTCAACTCCATACGCTCTGACCTCCATAACTGGTCTCATCTAGCTCACTCCTGGCTAGGCAGAATCAGTGTTGTGAAGATGAACATATTACCCAGGCTGTTATTTTATTTCCAAATGATCCCCTTTAAAATACCACCAGGCTTCTTCTCCATCATCTCCTCCCTAATCTGCAGATATGTTTGGAACCATAAAAGGCCGCGGCTGTCTAGGCAGCTTCTCCATAGACCAAAGGCAGAGGGAGGCCTAGCCCTCCCTGATATTAAAGAATACTATTACGCTATTGTTTTAACTAGATTTTTGGATTTGAAATGTCATAGTAATTCTAAATTATGGGTTAAGTTGGAAAACACACTGAGCGGTAAAGATCTGTACACACAGATGTGGATCCCCAAAAAGTTCCGCCACCTTTCGGACTTAACATCCCCCCTTTATCGGTCCTCTCTGGCCACTTGGGACTCACTTTCAAAAACTTACAATTGGAAGCCTAATTCGCCCCTCATGCCCATCACTGGTCACTCATTTTTTCCTCCTGGAGATATCAACCCCCAGTATGGTTCCAGGCCTTCTACGGTCCCCTTGCTACTCCACCAAGTCTCAACTCTGACTGGGATACTTCCATTGTCTACGATCTTCCACTCTTCTGAAGTCTCCCTTATGGACAGATGGAGATATCAACAACTATCGCAATTCATCAAAGCTCTACCCAAACCCTTACGCTCTTTTGCGGACCTCAACTCTATTGAAACCATTTTTGCAAACACTCAACCTCCGAGGAGATCTATATCATTGTTTTACCGTGCCTTATTGTCTTTGAAACCTACACACTTCCCGGTTTTCCTCCATAACTGGGAAAAAGATTTACAGCTTCCCCTCACGGACAACCAACGCTTTCGTATACTGCAATTGACTCATTCTTCCTCCATATCTTCTAAGGTCTCTGAATCCAACTATAAACTCATAACTAGATGGCACTATACTCCTGTTTCTCTGGCCAAAATCTTCCCAGATATACCCAGCCACTGTTGGAGAGGATGCGGGGAAAGGGCTACCCATGCACATATCTGGTGGTCTTGCCCCGCATACGCCCATTTTGGTTGAATGTTCTACACTGGATCAGGGTTATACAAGGCTATCCAGTTCCTAATGAACCTTACGCTGTCCTATTTCACTGTACAGATGAACCAGTAGGAAGTTATAAAAGGTCAATCACACCACATCTCCTCAATGCGGCAAAATCCTTAATACCCAAATTTTGGAAGCAAACAACCACCCCTACCATTCAACAATGGCTCCATTGTGTAGACCATGTATATCACATGGAAGACATGACAATGGATTTCAAAGGGAAATCCTCTTTAGCTAATAAGATATGGTCCTGCTGGTTCGCCTTCAAGTATACATCAGACTACGCAAAACTTATGTCCTAACGTGAAACCTGGTTTAAATGTTGTATATGTCACCTCCCAGGCTGGAGCACACCCCCCCTTCTCCCCCATTACTCTACTTCTGCTCGGCTATATTCTGCCTAAACTTACTCCCCCCTCTTTTGTATTCTCTGTACTTTTCTTCTCCTCTTTGTTTCTATTCAAGGATAGGTACATGGTAAGCTTCTTGGATCAATAGTTAACCATACAGTTATGTTTGCATATTCCGAGGTTACTTACCTGAATGTTGACGGCTGACTGTAACATTAATTAATTTCATAAGTAATGTGCCCTCTCAACACCCTGCCATAATTATATTATAGTCAATAATAAAGTGCAGTGCTAAATGAATAATATATACAGTATTGAACCATATATAAAAACCAGAAGTGAAGGTGAAAGGTAGACTTGGTTTCAGCCTTGTCTACCCAATGTAGTGAACACACCTAATACATGTAATAATGTGTCCATTAGTGTAAACATAAATATTGAGTTCATATCAAAAAATCCATATAAAAAAGATCCATATAAAAAATGATGATGAGAGTTCATATAATGTCCTTCACCATAGGCAACACCCAATAAAGTGACTTGTGCTTCACTAGGTCAGCATGCACTGTACTCCTTCACCAATAATAATGGGTACTCTTACCAGATGTAAGAAGTATATACGCATAGGGAGTAAATATCCAAGGCAGTCGAGTGGACGTCCACGTCAGCACCTCAACCGTCCCGTCCTAGTGTCCGGCCACACTTCAAGGCTATGTACTTCACAGATAGGTCTCATGATGTGGGTGAAGGCATCAACCAAACTCACAGAGTACCATTCCTGTGTCTCTCCTCTCAGCCCCTACCAGGTAAATCCTGGATTTATCTTTTTTATATGGATTTTTTGATATGGACTCAATATTAATGTTTACACTAATGGACACATTATTACATGTATTAGGTGTGTTCACTACATTGGGTAGACAAGGCTGAAACCAAGTCTACCTTTCACCTTCACTTCTGGTTTTTATATATGGTTCACTTCTGTATATATTATTCATTTAGCCCTGCACTTTATTATTGACTATAGTTTATGCAATTTGGGAAATTTGTAGTGCTGGCAGCTTGAATTCATATTTTTTTCTGTACTGGTAGCGCAATAGTATTTCCAATTTTCATAATTATATTATGCCAACTCATTATGTTGCACTTTAAAAAACCTGTCTAGTCAGTTTATTGTTTTCTTTGAGAAATATGGTCTTATATTTCATATTTTGTACACTGTTGTATGTCTTTGAAAATGATTAATAAAAACTTATTGAACAAAAAAATTGTGAAAAACTCCATATATTTGTATATGATTGATTTCAATTACTCATGTGCTCAAATCATTTACTTGTTTCTCGACAAGATAGTAACTGGACATTGACTTTTTTTTCGTACAGTTAGTGCAACCATTTCCCTATCATCTGTTTTTTTTTAACAATCTTTACTGCAAAAACTTTTGTTTTAAGCAAAATTCATTAGACTTTTTGTGGCCTAAAAGCATCACGTTTTAAATGAGAGAATCTCAAGTGTAAGGGATTCTGCATTTCACAAAATGAGCCCACAGAGCTGATTGTACATAATTACATTAAAAACATGCAGCTGTTGCCTAAAGCTTAGATAAACATATAAAATCAGCTGAAACATATTTTCTTCAGCTTCTTTCTGCAGTTAAGTTAGGTTCCGCGTCTGTCTCACTGATTAAATAGTTAATCACTTTTTTTTTTTACTTAAAGCTGTAAGAATGCCCACAATGCCAGTTGCATTTTAATGATAGTCTACATTATCACTGGTACTGTAGCCAATTCTCTTTTAAATCATTGTGGTTTCTACTTTAGCCTCCAGCTACAGAAATCTTTTCAAGCAAGCAGTGAATTTGGAGGCAAGCCAAGAAGCAAAATAAAGGTGTTTTAGTCAAGCAAACAATTTGGAGTGGTACTTTAGTGATACAGTATTCTTTAGTACATCTGCAAAACATTTTCTCTGAAGTGAATATTCATGTGAAAGGGCTCCCTTAATCATCAACAGTATTGTTATCTTTGGTGCAGTTATATAATTATACCCTTGGGTACTAGTGCTAGTAAAATAAACAAGATGACTTCTCATGACTTTTTTTTCAAGCAGCAGGTGCTTGCTCTGTGAACTATTAGATTTGAAACTGCTCTACATTTGATTATATGTAAGCAAACAAGGGGCAGGTGAAAACTGATATTGGGTTGTTAAAAATAATAAACAAAAAAAAAAACACAAGCACAGCACATTTTTCCTAGTATTGAGATTTGTTGTATTAGGTGTACTGGGAATTTTAAATCTTTATCTTTTGTGTGTGGGGTACTTGAAAATGTGAATTGCCTAACCTCTGAAAAAGCATTAAATGTATGATTTTATGAGCTCAACTAGACATGATTAATCACATCTATCTGCTGCTGTGTAGTCAGTCTCACAATCTGTCATTGTTTTACAGATATCAATCGATTGCAGACACTCCAAAATCAATCATGAATGGTTTTTGGTCACAAAGTAACATGACTGTAGCTGACAGATTTTAAGCAGAATCAAGGATCACACATAAGATTATTTAAAGCTGCTGATGCCTCTTTTGCCTTACAGTGAATTTATCAGTAGTTCTATATTTTATATGAATATAAAATTGGGGAATGAAGAAGATAAACTTGGAAAACTGGGAAGATATTAGCTGGGGCTATTATTATTATTATTATAATACAGGATTTATATAGTGCCAACAGGTTACGCAGAGCTTCACCATATAAAGGGGCACATTAGAAAAACAATACAGTTCAATATAGCATATATCACATTTTAATGATTTTTTGAGACAGATAGAGCTTTCTTGGTGTTATTTAATCACAACTGGGTTTTTTATTTTTTTCTATATATGTGAAAAAATACCGAACACTTTGAAAAAAAAATGTACTTAATTTTCATAAAAAAATTTTGAGGGGTCCAAAATCCAAGGAGCCCCTTTGGGTTCTCAGGAAGCATAAATTATGCATCTAATTTCCTGAATGCCTAACACATTTTTGGAGGCTCTGGAGAACCAGGACAGTAGAAACACCTACAAAATGACCCTATTTTGTAAGGCAAACACACCAAGACATAGCAAGTCTTTTGAAAATTTAATTTTTTGCAAAAAGTTTTAAGAAAAATCAGGAAAGAAAATCAGAGTTTTTTCATACAAAGTGTTCAATTAATAAGATATTTCTAATGCACAGTATAGGCATACTTACAAATACACTCCAAAACACATTCTGCTACTCCTCCCATGTATACCACATTATATTTGGGACAAACCGCGCTAAACACAAAGTACTAAATGGTAAGGTGAGCTGCCATACACTGACCAAACAAATCGTATAATAATAGAAGTAGAGATTATAGCGCTCAACCTTATAGGTAGAGAATTAACCCTCCACAGTAAGGGGGATTTATATATTGAAAATAAGTAATATAATAGATAAATGAATAAACATGTAGATATGATGGCTCTTGGCGAGTGTATACACCCCTAAATGTCCACTAGGGACCTGGTAAAGCTATAAAGGTTTATATAATTTATATCGGTCTGCTACCTAGTGTGGATATTAAAAAAGAAATCAGAAAAAAGGAAGGGGTGGGTGACCAGTGGAGGGATGCAAATCTTCCTCCAGTGGCCAGTGGTGGATCACAATGATGTGGTGAATCACAATGATGTGAGAATAAAACAAATGAAGAGGTATATCAAGATCTGAGATTGTGACAATAAATATAACGTTGGTGCAAAAATCCTTGGGATAGTTCAATGTCCGTGATATGGGAAAAGCGTTGTTTTAAACAGTCTGAAATCGAGTGCAATCGTGTTCTATAAACAATAAATGTGTTCTCCGGGAATAGTGAAAGAAAAAATCCGTTGGAGGTTGGGGTGATCCCCTCCGGATTGGAGGCTTACCAGAAAGGTGCAATATTCACGCCTTATGTAAATATTGTGTCTAGGTGGTATCCAGGACGCGTCACACTTTCCTCTTCCTCCGGGGACTCCTAGGTGGACCTCCAAGGGGGGAGGTGAAGTGGGGCTGAGATGTCACCTAGTCCTTCGTTTGTCCTGTTCATGGAGGTATTCCTCTACCTCGAGGTTTCAAATGGTCAGGGTAGTGTTCAGATGAGTGTAAAAACAAAATAACAAGGGACTCCCATCGCATAAAAAAGCCTCGATCAAGAGGTATGGCTTTATTCAATAAAATTCTATAAGCTTATAGACAGCAAGTAAAATGACATCAATTGGTAAAAAAACAGCGATCCAGGGTCAGCAGTGCCCGACGCGTTTCGTGTAAAAACACTTCGTCTTGGGGCTGCTGACCTCCTAAAACCGCTGTTCATATATACAGTAAGATTTGCATTAAGAAAAAACGCACTTCCGGCCATGGGCGTGTCGGCGTGCGTTTCAAAAGGCTACTTCCGGTCGCGGCTCATGCGTTCCAATGACCCATTTCCGGTTTTTAAGTTACATAATTTTAATCAAAAAAACTTGTACAACCATTACTAAAGTATAGGTACTAAAGAATAGTGCTGGTATGAAGGGGGAGTGTGAAAAGAAGGAACAGAAGTTTTGTATGACCTTATGGGTCAGACTGTCTGCGTCTCAGTGACGCACATCCAGTCACGGGGTACTTCCGGGATGTGCCGTGTCACGAACGCCACTTCAAAATACAAAATGTTGCCTTCATGTTGTCAGTGGGTACAACATGAAGGTGTAGAGAGAAAATTATATTAACAAACAAATCACAAATGCCTAGAATGGATGGCGCGGAAGTGAGCCGCCGCCATCATGCCTTGGACTGGGTGATCCCGGAAGTGATTCACAGGAAGTAAAAAATAATACATCCTCTGCTTACACCTTAGGTTCACCAATCAGGATGCTTGTATAGGTTAAATGGGAGACATCCTGATCGAATGCTGGATCATATGTGTCCCCAGTGTAAGCCATACATGTACCATTATATAC
>BLSH010216934.1:494042-510038 GCA_018402905.1 Glandirana rugosa | reverse complement strand
ACATATAACGGCCCTTGGTCGTTATGTAATGTCGGCGAAAGGTTTTAAACCAGTAAAACAACCACAAAGGTGACAGGACCACGAATTCCTGGAGGTTTATAACATACACTATCCATCAGTCCCCTAATCTACGTATTAAATAGGGGGATCTTGTGGATTTCTACTAAGGAAACTAAAACCCGGAGAGTCACACCGATCCGACACTTTTTCAGAGTGTGTACACCATATGTACCTTCATCTCTAATATCGCGAGTTGGAATATCCATCTCCTAATTGGGAGGTGTCATTCCCCCTAAATATATAACTTTTATTCATTATATTATCTATTTACTTATTTGTACATCTATACTACTGAGAACCGCTCACATATGTGGGGATTTACAGGTGATCCCTGGACCATTTCGATATTTCCAAATATATTAAATATAGCCAGACGATGGATCACACCTATAATTTTTTCTTTAGTCTTTTTTCCTTCCCCACCCACTGGATTTCTTTTTTAATATCCACACTAGGTAGCAGACCGATATAAATTATATAAACCTTTATAGCTTTACCAGGTCCCTAGTGGACATTTAGGGGTGTATACACTCGCCAAGAGTCATCATATCTACATGTTTATTCATTTATCTATTATATTACTTATTTTCAATATATAAATCCCCCTTACTGTGGAGGGTTAATCCTCTACCTATAAGGTTGAGCGCTATAATCTCTACTTCCATGTATACCACATGTGTGAGACTTTTTCACAGCCTAGCCACACTGAGAGGCCCAAAATCAAAGGAATCATCTTTAGGTGTTCTAGGGGGATAAATTATGCATCTAATCCCCTGACTACCTATCACATACAATATTTGGAGGTCCTTAAGCACCAGGACAGTGGAAACACCAACAAAATGACCAAATTTTGGAAAGCGGCTGTAATGTATTGCTGGTTCCCGGCAATATACAAAAAAATTGTTGAAAAAAAGTGTGTGCGGTCCCCCCCCCCAATCCAAACCAGGCTCTTTGGGTCTGGTTTGGATATTAAGGGGAATCCCGCACCAAATGTAAAATTTGACGTGGGTGTCCCCCTAAAATCCAAACCAGACCCTTATCCGAGCATGCAGCCCTGGTCGGCTAGGATGGGGGGGCGAGCGAGCACCCCCCTCCTGAGCCATACCAGGCTACATGCCCTCAACATGGAGGGTATGGGTGCTTTGGGGAGGGGGGCTCTGCCCCCACCTCAAAACACCTTGTCCCCATGTTGATGGGGACAAGAGCCTCTTCCCCACAAGCCTGGCCGGTGCTTGTGGGGATCTGCGTGTGGGGGGACTTATCGGAATCTGGAAGCCCCTTTTAACCACTTCAATACTATGCATTTAGAACACTTTTCTACCAGACCAATTTTCAGCTTTCAGTGCTGTTGCAATTTGAATGACAATTGCACGGTCATGCAACGCTGTACCCAAACAAAGTTTTTATAATTTTGTTCCCACAAATAGAGCTTTCTTTTGGTGGTATTTGATCACCCCCGTGGTTTTTATTTTTTGCGCTATAAACAAAAAAAGACCAAACATTTTGAAAAAAAAATAATTCTCTATTTCTGTCACAAAACTTTGTAAATAAGTAAATTTTCTCCATCACTGATGGGCACTGATGTGGCAGTACTGATTGGCACTGATGAGGTGGCATTGATGAGGTGGCACTGATGATGAGGCACTTATATGCAGCAATGATGAGCACTGTTAGGCGTCACTGATAAGCAGCACTGATGGGCACTGATATGCAACACTGACAGGCACTGATATGCAGCACTGACAGGCACTGATAAGCGGCACTGATGGGCACTCATAGACGGCACTGATGGGCACTCATAGGCTGCACTGGGCACTGATAGGTGGCACTGATGGGCACTGATAGGTTGGCACTAGTAGGTGGAACTGGTGGGCACTGATATGTGGCACTAGTATGCACTGATAGGGGCACTGGTACACACTGATAGGGGCACTGGTGGGCATATGTACAGAAAGGGGCCCATTCCCTGGTGGTCTAGGGTGGCATCTCAAGGTGGCACTGAGTGCCATTCATATTAGGCACTATGCCCCTTACCTGGTGGTCTAGGGTGGTTTCCCTGGTGGTCCAGATCGGCTCCCTGGTGGTCCCTGGTCGGCTCCCTGGTGGTCCTGGGTGGGCACATTGCTGGTGGTCCCTGGGCAGGCTCCCTGGTGGTCTAGTGTGGTGATCCTAGGGGGGGCTGTGCTGATAAATCATCAGCACAAACCCCCCTGTCAGGAGAGCAGCTGATTGGCTCTCCACTACTCAGGTCTGCAGACCCGAGTACAGGAAAAGCCGATAAACGGCTTTCCTGTGTTATACTGTGACCAGCAGTGATTGGTCACGGCTGATCACATGGTAAAGTACTTTGGATGGAAGTGCTTCACTGAGATCGGTAATGCGGGGGGTTAGACTGACCCCCCACACCACCGATTGGCACGATGCGCACCACCCGGGCGCGCGGCGACTTGTTATCCTGAGGACGTCATATGATGCCCAGTCAGGATAACTGAACAACTTCCCGGCCGTCATTCTGCATACGGCGGTCGGGAAGAGGGTTAATAAGGGCCCCCCAGATCCTGCCCCCTATGTGAATAGGTTTGGGGTATATTGTACCCCTACCCATTCACCAAAAAAGGAGTGCAGTGTAAAAAAAAAACAAGAGGCAGTTTTTGACAAGTCCTTTATTTTGTAAAATAGCTCTTTCTTCTTTCTTCTTTATTCCTCCATGTTTTCCTGGCCCGGTCCTTCTTCTGGTCTTCTGCTACTTCTTTTAGTCTTCTTGCTTCCTCTATTCATTTTCAATCTTCATCTTCTTTCTTCTTTCACCGTCGCCGCTCTCTCCGCTGCTGCAGTCCGGCCCCTGCACGTCTTGCCAAATGGGCGGTCTTCACAACGACAGTTCTTTTATAAGAAGGGGCGAGGCCATCCGGTGATGTAAATGGGTGACTCGCCCCCTCTGACATCACATGACATCAGAAGAGGTTGGGTTCACTCAGTTATGTCACTGGCTGGCCCCGCCCCTTCTTATAAAAAGGGGGTTGGGATCTGGGGGCCCCTTATTAAAGGGGGCTTCCAGATCCTGATAAGCCCCCTGCCCGCAGACCCCCATAACCACCGACCAGGGTTGTGAGGATGAGACCCTTCTCCCCATCAACATGGGGGCAACCTCAAAGCATCCTCTCCATGTTGAGGGCACGTGGCCTGGCATGGTTCAAAGTGGCGGCACTTGCTCATCCCCACCCCCTCCTGCCATGCCAGGGCTGCATGCTCAGATAAGGGTCTGGTTTGGATTTAAAAAGAAAAAAATTAAAAAAATTGGCACAGGGTTCCCTTAAAATCCATACCAGAGCTGAAGGGCCTGGTTTGGATTTTGGGGGAACTGCACATAATTTTTTTAAACAAAATTGGTGCAGGGTTCCCCTTAAATTACATACCAGATCTGAAAGGCCTGGCTTGAATTTTGGGGGGAACCACAGGTGATTTTTTTTTTAAATTTTGCCACCAGGTTCCCCTTAAATTTCATATCAGACCTGAAGGGCCTGGTTTAGATTTTGGGGAGAACCGCAAGTCGTTTTTTTTTTTTAATTTTGGCACTGGGTTCCCGTTAAATTTCATACCAAATCTGAAGGGCCAAGTTTGGATTTTGGGGGGAACGGCACGTCAATTTTTTAAAATTTTGGCGCAGGCCCTGTTGTAAATTCGTTTAAAAATTGTGCTAAAATCCCCCAGTCAAACAGGTGGCGAAAAATTGGGCCTTGGGTGCTGCCGGTGCCAAAACACTGTAACCCCTTGCAGTTACTCTTGTTGGATGGAGGTACTGGGCCTAGTGTTGTAAATTAGTTTACAAATTGTGACGAAAGCCCCCAGTCAAACAGGTGGCAAAAAATTTGACCTTGGGTGCTGGCGGTGCCAGAACACTGTAACCCCTTGCAGTTACTCTTGTTGGGCGCAGGAACGTGACCTGCAGTTGTAAATTAATGTAACCACTTAAAGTCCGGAACCTTTTTTTACACTTGTTTACAAGTTAAAATCATTTTTTTTGGTGGAAAATTACTTAGAACCCCCAAGAATTATATATAATTTTTCAAACACCCTACAGAATAAAATGGTAATCATTGCAATACTATTTATCACACAGTATTTGTGCAGCGGTCTTTCAAGTGCATTTTTTTGGAAACAAAAACGCTTTTTTGAATTAAAAAGAAAAAAACAACAGTAAAGTTAGCCCAATTTTTTGTATATTGTGAAAGAGGATGTTACGCTGAGTAAATAGATACCATACATGTTAGGGTTGAAAATTGCACACACCTGCGGAATGGGGACTAACTCCAGTATCTCCATAGGCAACGCTTTAAAAATTTTTTAATGGTTACCAGGTTAGAAGTTCAGACGAGCTCTTTTGCTATAATTACTACTCACACTCTGGCGATACCTCACATGTGTGGTTTGAACACCGTTTTCATATGCGGGCGCGACATAGGTATGCATTTTCTTTGCTGCACGAGCTTGCTGGACAGTGGCACTATTTGTTTATTTATTTTATTATATTTTTTCTTTTAACACTGCTCCTTTAAAAAAAAAAATCTGATCACTTTTATTGCTATCACTTGTGATAGTAATATATGGTGACAGGTACTCTTTCTGGGGGGATGCCTCCTTTACACTTCACAGTATTCAGAATACTGTCATTTTTTAAAACCAGTGCCGGAATTAAGAATTAAGTGTCAGAATTTGTCGCCATTCCTCAAGTGTGCGCAATTTTCAACCGTAACATGTATGGTATCTATTTACTCGGCGCAGCTTCCTCTTTCACAATATACAAAAAATTGGTCTAACTTTATTGTTGTCTTATTTTTTAACTCGAAAAAGTGATTTTTTTTAAAAAAAGCGCTCGAAAGACCACTGCGCAAATACCGTGTGACAAAAAGTATTGCAACAATCGCCATTTTATTTTCTAGGGTGTTTGAAAAAATATATATATAATGTTTTGGGGGTTCTAAGTAATTTTCTATAAAAAAAAGGATTTTAAATTGTAAACAACAAATGTAAAAAAGGCCTCTGAGGATTAAGGGGTTAAAAACTGTATATATTTTAAGACACTATGTCAGGTGTACTATATACCGTATGTGCACCCCTGAATACGATGTGTGTGTATAAATATATATATATATATATATATTAGACTGTGTGTGTATATATATATATATATATATATATATATATATATAAACACACTATGAAGATATATATTTATATATATATATATATATATATATATATATATATATATATATATTCTTGCACTGCCTGACTGTATATAGGTAGCCCTATCTATCTATCTTTTATTTCTTTTGATCTATCTATCTATCTATCTATCTATCTATCTATCTATCTTTTTCTCTTTTTTATTACAATTGCCTATCTAACTAAACTGCCTGCAAACCACAACCTAAACTATCTACCTACACGCCGTATCACACACTACATAGAGCAGCTGTACAAGTGGCTTTATATAGTGTGGGGCGTGGATTGAAGCTGTTGTGCAGTGATTGTGTCAAGGTCCTGGTGGTGGAGTCTGTCTTATGCAGGGAACAACCGCTCTTACACACCCGATTCGGGGACCCCTGATAGAGTAAACAGGAAGTCCCAGAGTGTGGGATGGCACAAGGGCTGGATGGTCACTGGTGGTGATGTGAAGCTCCAGGTAGTCGTGCAGGCAGAAGGATGGTAATGCAGGCTGGGTTGGCAACTGATGGGCAGAGTGGCACAGAAGGGTGAGGCAAAAGAGTGGTCAAAGTCCAAGCAGAGTTTGTTAACAGACTGGCAGCAGAGTACAGAGGGGTCAGGCAAACGGATGGTCGTGGATAGCCGGGGTCGGTGCAGGCAGACAGATAGCAGGTCAGATCAAGCCAGGTCAGATCACGGGAGCAGGAATAATACAGGAACAGGTTTCAGGAAGCAGAGCTGAGGCTCACAGGTACTCAGACGCTGTAGAACGGACAGCACCTGCTGACAGGTGTAGGAAGCTTAAACAGGGCCGTTTGGCGCCGTTTCCGGCGCGCACACACGTGAACGTGCAAAAACGACAAAAAGGTCCAGAAAAGGGGCCTGACTTCAACAGGTCAGTCTTTACCTAACACTGCCCCTCCCCCAAGGGGCAGCCTCCGGATGCCCAGCTTGGCCAGCTTGGCGGGGTTGTTATCCTTGAAAGTTTGGATACAGTCGTCAGCATGAAGGTTGGCTTCGGGCTCCCAAGAGCTCTCTTCAGGTCTGTAGCCCTTCCATTTCACAAGGTACTGGACCACACCGCCCCTCTTTCTACAGTCAAGAATGGACTCGACCTTGAACTCCTCTTCTCTGTCAATCAGGACAGGGGCAGGGGGGGCACCAGCTCTATTGGGGAAGGGGTCCGGGATCACCGGCTTCAGCAGAGACAGGTGGAATACCGGATGTATCCTTAAAGACTGCTGGAGTTCAAACTCATAAGACACCTGGTTAAATTTCCTCTTAACAGGGAAGGGGCCAATGAATCGTGGGCCCAGCTTCTTGGACGGGCAAGACAACTTCAGATTCTTGGTAGACAGCCAAGTCTTGTCACCAGGTTGGAGGTTGAGTTCACCTCGTATTTTCTTGTCAAAAGCGGTTTTAGTTGTTTCATGCGTCTTTGCAAGTGTCTCTTGCAACAATTTCCAGTTAGATCTGAAAAACCTCCTGGCTACTTGGACTGCAGGTAGCGCAGTTTCTCCAGCTAGACTGGGAAGCACAGTGGGGTGGAAACCATAGTTGGCCCAGGAGGGTGACTGCTTTGTTGCGGAGTGCACCGAGTTGTTATAGGCGAATTCTGCCAGGGGTAACAGTGATCACCAATCATCCTGAGAGTAGGCCGAGAAACAACGAGGTATTGCTCCAACGTTTGGTTTGTCCTCATGGTCTGGCCATTGGTCTGGGGGTGATACATGTTGAGAAAGAGAGGTTGATCACCAAGGCAGAACAGAGGGCTCTCCAAAAGCGTGACGTAAACTGGACCCCCCGGTCAGACACAATATTATCTGGAACACCATGGAGCCGAATAATTTCCTTAAGGAAAATTTCAGAAGTCTCCTTTGCAGTGGGAGTGCCCTTCATTGGGAGGAAGTGTGCCATTTTAGTCAGTCTATCTACCACGACAAAGATTGTGGTGTATCCTTTGGCCGGGGGTAGCTCCACAATAAAGTCCATTGATATCTTGGACCACGGCCAATCAAGAATGGGGAGAGGTTTTAAAAGCCCCCAGACTTTAGTTTTGTCCGTCTTATTTCTGGCACAAGTAGAACAAGAACAGACATAGGTAAGGCAGTCTTCAAGGAGTAATGGCCATCAGAACACAGAAGGAGTTTGGGGTATCGCAACTCCCGTGACTTTTCTCAGGAGGTGAAACACTTTATTCCAGAAGGACCTTATGTGGGGGCACTGCCACCAAGTGTGGAACATAGTACCTTTCATGTTACAACTCCTGAAACACAATGGGGAGGTGTCTGGGTACATCACTGCTAGTCTAGTAGGAACATAATACCACCTAGAAAAGAGTTTTACATTGGCTTCAATCAGTGAGATGTTCATGATACCTTTATACTACCTCAGGAAAGCTTGATACCATTAATTTTGGTCCCTTGAAATACCCAGGTCCAGTTGCCAGGATCGGACATATGGAGGCTTGTCCTCTTTGTTCGCCAATAAGGCATAAATAATTGAGATTCCCCCTCTCTGATCCCTAATATTTGCACTCCATTGTTCATAAGGTGTGGGTTTGGGGGGTTCGGTTTATCTAACCAAATAGTGTTAAGAAAGTGTCTTATTTGAAATAGTCTAAATTTCTCTTCATCAGGCATTTCAAGGGTGCTAATGCAGTAACCCAAGGTGATCGGATCCATAGAGTTGAAAAAATGTCTTATCCTATATAACCCTTTGTTGAGCAACCATCTAAAAGGTTGTATGTTCATTCCTGAGGGAAGGATGAGTTCTGAAAATATGGGCTAGAGGGCGGGGGCAGATTAATGAGGCCTGTTTGTGTAGTGAGTCACACAGTGCTATAGAGTGAGACAGAGTGGGAGACATTACGGCCGGTCTCGACGAGGGATTGGTCCATAGTAGGAAGTCTAATGTGTTTCTGGGAACTGCCTGCCTTTCCATGTCGACCCAATCTTACCTGGAGCCCCTGGAATATACAATAGAGATTTGCGCTAATTGCGCTGCCTGGTAGTACTGCCAAAGATTCGGTAGGCCCAGGCCACTCTGGGACTTCATGCGAAGGAATACCTCCCTGGAGCATATATAACCCTTCTTGCCCCAAATAAATTGAATAATTTGGGCTTGGAATTTCGTGAGTACTTTTTTGATGGGAATCGAAAGTGATCTGAAAAGATACAATAAGCGTGGAAGCATGGTCATTTTAATAGCGTTAATTTTGCCCAGCCATGAGAGTCCAAGCTTTGGCCATTCCTTTAAATCTGTCTCGCATTTGCGCAGGATGCGAGGGTAGTTGGCCGAGAATGGGTTACCTATATTTTGTGTGAGCTCAATACCTAAATATGGGATGGAGCTAGAGGGCCAATTGAGAGGGAGGTGTTGATTCAGATTGTTCAATTCTTCCTGGGGGACAGAGATATTTAGTGCCATCGACTTTGAAAAGTTTACTGAGGCCTGAGATGTCACCAAAATCATTAAGAACTTTGAAAATATTGGGGATGGAGACTAGAGGGGAGGTGGGGAATAGGAGCAAATTGTTCGCAAATAGAGCACATTTGTGCTCCTTTGGACCACACTGAACTCCTCTAATGTCAGGATGCATTCTGATCACGATAGCCAGAGTTTCTATGGCAACCGCGAAGATTAAGGGTGATAGTGGGCAACCCTGTCTGGTCCCTTTTCTAATGTGGGATGAGTCTGAATATCTTCCCATTAGCCACACCTGAGCACTCTGTGTCGAGTAGAGTGACTGAATAATCCCCAGGAATTTGGGGCCGAACCCCCACCTTTCCAGGATATTAAAAATATAGAGCCATGATACGTTGTTGAATGCCTTCTGGAGATCTATAGATAGGAGGAGTCCCTTTTGTGGTGGGCCTCCATCCCATCGGGAGTTTAGTAGGGAAACTATATCAATAGCTCTTATAATTTGGTCTGGCCCCTGCCTCCCAGGGATGAAGCCCACCTGGTCCTTTTGAATATATGGGGCTATAAAGCCGGACAATCTAGAGGCTAGTATTTTCTTAAGAATTTTTAGGTCATTATTGATCAATGAAATCGGATGGTAATTGCTAACTTCGCTGTCAGACTTCCCTGGTTTGGGAATCACTGTAATGTAGGCAGAGTTCAGGTCTCTATTTAGGTGGGCTCCATCCCTGAGCGAGTTAAAGAAGCGAGCTATATATGGGGCCAGGAGGTGTCCAAATTTTTTATACCAGTTTGAGAACCCGTCTGGTCCTGGGGCCGAGCCCAACTTCAGTGACTTAATTGTTTCTAGGACCTCTTCTGTTGAGATAGGTTTATCTAGAAGCTCCCTGTGATTGCGTGTGAGCTTCGGTAAGGAGAGATCATTAAGGAAAGAATCGACTTTGTCTTGTGGGGGTGGAGGGTCCAGAATTTTGGGAAATGTTAATGTGCGAGGTCTGTGTGTTAATTTGGTTGCCAGTTTGGCCCCCATCTTATGTTTTTGAGAATAAAATTTAGCACCCAACCATCTAAGGGGTTTCTTAGCATCCGTGGTCAGGGCCAGATTGAGGGTGACCTTGATCGCATCCAGCTTTCTCAGGGAGTCAAGAGCGGGATTGCGTTTGTGTGACTTACTCAGGGTGTGAAATTCTTCAGAGAGCTTCTGAATCTCAGTTTTACATTCCCTTTTCAGTTTTGAAGAAGCTTTGATGAGCTTACCCCTTATAACAGTTTTATGGGCTGCCCACAGTGTTTCAGATGTTACTTGGCCATCATCATTTTCACTGAAGCACTCCTTAAGGGCTGATTCTATGTCCGCGCTGATGGCTACATCACTAATAAGACTTTCATTTTGGAGCCATTTATGGGGCCCTGCCTTCCCCGAAGCGTTTAGTGGTCAATGTAACTACGGTGTGATCGGAGAGGGAGGTGTCAACTATTTTAGATTGGATGGACGCAGGGATAGAGGTGACTTGTATCAGGATGTGATTGATTCTGGCATATGTGTTATGAGGCGCGAAGAAGTGCGTATAATACTTTGCATGTGGGTTTAATTCCCTCCAAATATCTACTAGGCCATACTCGAATATTTGGCATGCTATTTTCAGGCTCTGTTTAGTGGGGCATATGGGTCTGGTTTTTCTGTTCGTTGATTTGTCTAGTGCTAGGTCAAACGCTGTGTTGGTGCCTCCCCCAAGTATGACTGTACCCTTTAAGTGTGGTTTAACTGGAAGGTTTCCTTGTCAATTGTTCCTTCCTCTATAATAAATCTGCCCATTGGGTCCCTGAGCACTTTAGCTAGGGAGAAATGTATGTTATTGGAGAAGCATAATGCAACTCCTTTAGTCTTGTTTTCGGCGTTGGCTAAATAGAATTGTCGGTAACGTTGGTAAAGAAAGGACGGGTTATATGAATTAGGAAAGTGGGTTTCTTGGAGGAGGAGGACATCCGATTTTATTGACTGATAAAATTGGAATAGCTTCTGTCGTTTTACTGGTGAATGTAGACCTTGAATATTATGTGTGATTATTTTTATGGCTGGGTCAGTGTGTTTGGTGGTGGACATGGATCAGAGAGTAGGAAGCCCCAGATTAGACTTATAGCTCACCCATAGTGCCAGACCCTCCTGACCTTGCGGGTGGTCTGAAGCTCTCGCTGCTGTCAGGTCCTGGGAGTTGCACCGGTCAATCTTCCCAACGAGTTCATTCCAGATCAGTGACTGGTAAGAGAGAGGAAGAGTAAGGATGGACAAAAAAAGAAAAAGATGAGAGTGAGTATAAAACTGCCTACAAATGCCACATGCCCCCTCCCCCCTGGGGTTGGCAAGGGTCCTGCCACTTCCCAACCCAAGACCTATAAAGTCAGGAGTCCCCCTAATGGGGGAGCCCACTAAATGGCTCTAAGTTGGGAAGACAGAAAAAACAAGAAAGGTTCCCCCTCAAATCCGCTACGGTCACTCCACTGTAGAAGGCTATGAATTGCTATATAACTAGAACATTAAGTATAAACATATAAGCATTGTTTAGAACACAAAACGCCAACTGGTGTGGGGGTCTTCCCAGGGTCCAGCAAAGCCGCAAGGTGACCCCTAAAAGGCAGGGTCTGGGGGTAACAGGATTCCCTGTGAGGCCCACCACCAAATAAAAATAGTTTCTAAACCCCCGCCACCTGGGAACTAAAGTCCCGTCAAAAGGGCTGCTAAGGGTTAAGGATTACAAAATGGAGTTTCTCAAGTCTAGATTAACTGTTAACCCAAATAAGAAGATGAGAACCAACCCCTCCTCCCCCCTCTCCCCTAAACAAGATGTACTATTTATACCAAAAAGTCCCTGTGGACATTGGGGTATAGGACTTCAAACAAACTCCCCATCCCCCCTCCCCAGAATTATCCCAGGGGTTATGTTCATAAATTTAGTGTGAGGAATCAAGGTTTAACCATCTTGTGGGATCAGATTAATGAATGGAGTAGTCAAGGGACCACAAAACAGGATCAGGAAACCTTCCATCCAAGCAGAGTCATCAGGGAGGTAGAGATTCCTTCAACCTCTTGGTGTGTTGTTTCTGCCAGGCCAGCTTCAAGGGGCTATAAGGTGGAGGTCTTTTCGACAAAGTGGAGGTATGCCTGCCGGATGATTGATTCTTGTGAAATCAGGCCCAGTTGCATAAGTAAGCGCTCTCCTTCCATGAAAGAGGAAGAGCCGTATCCCTTGTTGCGATAAGAAAAGTTCAGTCTTAACAGAAATGACCATCTGTAGGATATCTCTTTCTGGGCTAGAACTTGGAGTAACGGCTTTAGTGATCTGCGCTTCTGTATGGTATATGGTGATAGGTCAGAGAAAATCTGTATAGGATGGTCTTGTATGGATATATTGTCAGCTGTTCTCGATCATTTCAGTACCTCTTCTTTAACATTATAAAAATGAGGTTTGACAATAATATCTCTTGGAAGACCGTCAGCGCGTGGGGGTTGTAGGGCCCTATGTGCCCTATCCAATTCCAGGCGGTGTCCCGGAATGTCTGGAATCAGGTTTTTGATAAGGGCCCGTACCGCAGGATATACTTCAACAGATCCTGGAAGGCCTCTGATTCTAAAGTTATAGCGCCTGGTTCTATTTTCGAGGTCGTCGATCTTGGCCATCGCTGTCTCTAGTTGATCCTGGACGTCTTGGATCCTGGCAGAATTTTGGTTGATTCTAGCCACAGATTGGTCTGTCTTCTTTTCCATTATGTCCAGCCTGGCTCCCAGATGTTGCAGGTCTGCATGAATAGAGGTGGTGATTTGAGCCACAGTTTGGGATAGTCCCCTGGACAATAGTTTGGAAAAAGCTGGTATGAGAGCAGCTCTTCAGGGCCAGCATCTAGGCCTGCCATGGGGTCACTCAGTGGCGTTAGGGGTAGGCTGTCCATGGCTCTCCCCAGCAGAGATTCAGTGGAGGATGGAGAAGGGATCGGGGCCTGGATGACACTCACTGTAGCATGGTCGTGTGAAGTGACATTGGATTCTGCCGTATGCAGGGCTGCCAGTGACTCCTCCATGGCTGTTGCCTCGCCTCGCGTTGTCGCGGCCACCATTTTGGTGGAGTCCTGCGGCCTGGTGGCGGACTCAAGCTGGCGGGTCAGGTCTCTCCTGACCAGTCCCGCAGACATCTAGGTGTTCCTGGGGGTGTCCCCGACACAGTGGCGGTGGGATCGCGGGGTTAGCTCCGTTATGGTCACTGCAGCGGAGGGGTAATGACTGGAGCGGTGCGGAGCTTCAGTGAGACGCGGCCATCTTAGAAGCTGCCGCGCATGCGCCTCCAAATATTTCATGTTTATGTGTTTAATGCCTATTGTCAGGGGTATATACAGTATATATTTGATAAAAAACAAAAAGAAAAGGTTAATTGCACACTATTGCAAATCCCTATGCACATTAACCACTTGCCGACCGCAGTTTGACGGCGGCGCGCTCGCATGCTCACTGTGTGCGGGGGGGGCAGGGAGTGGGTAGGGCAGACTCAATCGCCGCCGGATACCCGCGATGGCCCCTCCGAGGTGAAAGAATGGAGGTCCATGTATGTAAACACGGATCTCCGTTCTGTTAGAGGGGGAAGGGCGATGATCACAGGCTTCCTGTATATGGAAGCCGTGATCATCCCCTTTCCCCAGCCAGGGCAGCCCACACACAGTTAGAACACGCCCAGGGAACACAGTTAACCCTTAGAGCGCCCCCTGCAGGTTAACCTCTTCACTGCCAATGGCATTGACACAGTAATCAGTGCATTTTTATAGCACTGATCGCTGTATAAATGCCAGTGGTCCCAAAAAAGTGTCAAAATGGTCCGACATGTCCACTGCAATATCGCAGTACCGCTAAACATCGCAGATCGCCGCCATTACTAGTAAAACATTTAAAAAAAATAAAAACCCCAGAAATTCATTCTCATCGTCCGTAAACGTGGCTACTTTTGCGCAAACCAATCAATAAATGCTGATTGTGATTTTTTTTAACCAAAAATATGAGGAAGAATATAAATCGGCCAAAACCAATGGAAACATTTTTTTTTTTTGGATTTGTATTTTAGCAAAAAGTAATAAATTTGTTTTTTTTTTGCAAAATTGTCGCTCTTCTTTTGTTTATGGTGGCGAACAGAAATGACGCAGAGGTGATCAAATACCACCAAAAGAAAGCTTTATTTGTGGGAAAAAAGGACACAAACTTTGTTTGGGTACAACGTCGCACGACCGCGCAATTGTCAGTTAAAGCGACGCAGTGCCGAATCACAAAAAGTGCTCTGGTCCTAAAGTGTGAAATCCTTCCGGGGCTGAAGTGGTTAAAATAGCTGGAGGTTTTCTAGTATCACTACACTAATACTAATGCCTCGTACACACGGGACGACAATCTCATTCAACACGTCGTACTCACGACCGTTGTATGCGGAATCGATCGTTTGTGTGCGCGCTTTCAACAGTCGAACATACGACGGTCGTACATGGGAGTTGCATGTGCAGACTACAAAACTTTGTCGTACCAACAAGCTCGCATACGATCGTTGTATCGTGTGTAGAGCAGATGGGTACAACAAGTTGTATAATGCTAAACACACATGCGCCAAGTCTGTAACGGGCGAAAGTGTCCGTTCGTGTAAAACTAGGCTTCTGTTTCCCAATTGCATATTCGTTGGTCTATTGCCAATTCAAAATAGTGAAATGCGGCGCACATTAGCATCTTTTTCAGTGGGATAATAATGAAGATGCACATTGCTAGTGATACACATGATACAAATGTCATAAAAGACAGTTGTTCTGTAGTGATATTAATGAAATTTGCATTATTTACAATCTCTTTTCTTCTATTTACCATTTCCACAATATTATAAGCTCTGAAATATGAGAATTCCTTGAATTGAACGTGTTTGTGGTCCCTTGCTATTTGTTGTAACTTTTCTTTTTAATGTAACTGCCTACTTCAAACCTGACCTTTTCTTTAATAAACGTAGGCAAGTATTGTTATTTTAAATATTCTTTATTTTTAAATCATAAAGAATACAAATCAAATAATCATATGAATTTTTCTGGAAAGAAAATATAACAGAAAGCAAATGTATAAAGTAGAACAAAAATATGTATAAAATTAAAACAAATACAAAAAATAACAAAAGAAAAAAAAACCCTCAATAGGGGTACTGTCCGTAATCCCCAGACCAGGGTTGTTGGGGGCCTTGGGGATAGTACTGCCACTGGGCAGGATGCTGCTGTGGCAGTGGATGTGATGGGGCAGGTGGTGGAGGAGGTGGAGGTGGTGGTGTTGGCTCATCATCCACAAGCCGTGTTGTGGGCTTAATTTGGCCCCTCACCCCCTTAACAAGCACCTCCAGCATCAGCTGTTCAGCCATCTGCTTCTGGTCGTCCAACATTTTTCTCATTTTGGTCGCCACAAGTGACCCAAATGACTCCTCCTCATCTGGGTCTCGTTGGAGGACCTGGCTTGCGTCTCTAAAGAACTGTGCCGCAGCCTCATCTGTGTCCTGGGCCCTCCTCTTTCTTCTCCTCCCAACCTCCAGGGGAGGAATCCTGGAGACACAGGGCTGTGATGGCCCAGCTGCCTCCTCCTCAGTCACCGTTTCGGTGACACTTTCCTGAGTATAAAAAAGTGACATTATTAGAATATGATTGTTTGTGTGGGTGATGAATCCAAACAAATTTACATTTCATTACTGTTGCTTATTGAATAATTAGAAATGACAAACACTAGCATTCTGGCACCAGCATTTGGATTTATACTTTTAATGACTTTAGTGTTTGGATCTTGAAACAATTGTGTTAAGACTCCAATGTTTGGCCAATAATGTTTAGTTATTATCATTGGATTGGATCTTTACAATATGTTCCCCAACACTATACCTGGGTGATGACGGCCTCCTCCTCCTCCTCATGTCTACTAGGAGACACGTCTTCCCCTGATATTGAGGGAAGGGTGGAGAGGGATGGCCTAGCCTCAGATCCACCCTGTAGGAACTGCAGGCTTGTAAAGTACCATAGGTTTGTGATTTCAGTAATTTTCATATTTAGGTTTACGACCACGGTCTTACGATCACAAACAGTAAAGATTAATAAGTTATTCGTTGTCATTACTTTACATTTAAACAAACCTAAGTAGTGGGTGTGTTTGTTAGTATAAGATTATTACAGTGAAAAAATATGAGTCCTTTCACAGTGGCTTTGCCACTGACTCCTCCTCCGTCGACCCGGTAGTGTCGGGACACAGAGGTCCTAAGGAGGGGA
>BLSH010216934.1:473305-484532 GCA_018402905.1 Glandirana rugosa | reverse complement strand
CCCCTGGGTTTGAAAATCCGTGTTTTTACCGACACTGTTTCAGGACCTTTCGGGGTCTCCCGACGTTTTCCTTCGTTTTACATCCATTCCCATCCCGTTCACGGGATGTTTTTTTACCCCTATCCCTTTTATTTAATTTTAGTTTATTTTTTACCCTTCCCCCACCTACACCTCATCCTCGGATCTCCAACTGATCCGACACTGGCACCGTCACATCCACCTTCACCGCACCATCTCCTCATCCTCCTCCATCGGTTGTACCATAAAAAAAAAACATAACTCCGGATAAGTTTTTTTCTTCATATACTTACCGGCACATTCAGGCCAGATTTACAAAGCCGTTTGTCCACATCCAACATGGACAAGCTAACCTTTATTAAAATGAATCAGGCATGGATCCCACAAGACTTGTCTGTACCTTGTGCAGAATAAACATTTAGACCGGACTTACACGGCCATTCATATACTTCTTTTTTTGAATAGGCCTCAATACAAAAAAAAAATACCATGTTGGCTACCTCCTCCTACTCCTCTACCACGCCACTTCCACCTACACTGCCACGGTCACAGCCTAGTCAACCTCTAGGCTCCTACTCCACATCCACCCCCTTCCCATTTTTTATTTGATTTTAATTTATTTTCCCTATCCCCATTTTTTTGTAGGGCACTTGCCCTACCCTTACCTACATTTTGCTTCCTTTTGCAGCCCTCTGGGGCTTTCCAGGACTTTGTCACAGCCATTTTTGTGCCTAAAAGTTTGGGTCCCCATTGATTTCAATGGGGTTCGGGGTCCGTGCGATTGTTCGGGTTCTGTCCGGACCCGAACCCGAACCCGGACTTTGTCCCGAAGTTCGGTTGGACCAGCAGAGCCCGAACTTCCAGAGGTTCGCTCAACTCTATTGATGAATAAGGTAAAACAAAAAAATATATAAAAATAAGTCCTTGACGTCTGGCGCTATACTAGACAGCATCGTTTCCTCACTATACAGTGTGGGGCTGGCCCCTGACACCCACCCGCCTTCTAGGCTACGGGATTCCACTTAACCATGCCTCTACCTTTCTTCAGATCGGTTAGAGGAACAGCAATGGTGGCAAAGTTAGGGATGAACCGTCTGTAATATCCTGTAATCCCCAGGAAGGCACAAACCTGTTTTATGTTCACCGGTTGGGGCCATTTTTGGATTGCCTCGATCTTATTGGTCTTTGGCTTGATCATTCCCTGACCAATAACATACCCAAGGTATTTGGCCTCCTCCAGGCCTATGGCACACTTTTTAGGGTTGGCTGTTAAACCTGCTACCCTCAGAGAATCTACGACTGCATGTACTCGGGACATATGCGATTCCCAATCTGGACTTTGGATGACCACATCATCCAAATAGGCAGTTGCATAGGCCTGATGCGGCCTCAAGGTTTTGTCCATCATTCTCTGGAAGGATGCAGGGGCCCCATGCAAACCAAACAGCATTCGCTTGTACTGGAAGGATCCCTTGGGGGTAGAAAAGGCCGTTCGCTCTTTTTGCTGACTCCATTAAGAGGATCTGCCAGTAGCCCTTAGTTAGGTCTAGGCTTGTTATGTACCAAGCACCTCCCAACCTGTCCACAAGTTTGTCAACCCGCGGCATTGGGTATGCATCAAATTTAGACATGTTATTCAGCTTCCTGAAGTTGTTACAGAACCTGATAGTGTCATCAGGCTTTGGGACCAGCACTATAGGGTTCGACCATATGCTGTGGGACTCCTCAATCACGTCTAACTCCAACATGGGTTTTATTTCCTGGCCTCAGGTATTCGATAGGGTTTTACCATTTTACTGATAAACTCCTTAATGTCATTTTGTTGTGTTAGTGACAAGGACTCGGTTATGGGGACGTCCGGGGGTCATGGATAGCCTGTCCTCTTGAGGAGTTGGCACTGCCACTAAAGTCTATCTGTCTTTCCATGGTTTTAAGAGATTCACATGGTAAATTTGCTCGCGTTTCCTTTTCCCTGGCTGGTAAACTTTGTAGTTCACTTCCACTACTTTTTCCTAATCTCAAAGGGACCCTACCACTTTGCTAGGAATTTACTTTCAACAATGGGGACTAGTACCAGCACTCGGTCTCTGGGGTTGAAAGTTTGGGTTTTGGCACCCCGATTATAAACCCTTCTTTGGGCTTCCTGAGTTCGCTCCATATGCTCTCGCACTAGGGGTAAGACTGCTGCGATTCCATCCTGCATCAAGGAAATATGCTCAATGACGCTCCTATATGGGCTGGCCTCTTACTTCCCATGTCTCTTTTTGTGACATCTAGCAGACCCCTGGGATGTCTAGAATGGGGCGTAGATGGGCGCAACAAGTCCTCAGCAACAGTGTATCTCTCTACGAGGTCCACAAGTTGGTTGGTGGTTTTTGGGTCCCCATGACTGACCCACTTCCTCAAAGCAGCAGGGAGCGCACGTAGATAGTGGTCCATGACCCCGCGCTCCACAATATGGGGACCTGGAAAAGTCTCCGCCTGTGCCCACTTCCTGGTGAGGTGGACCAGGTCGAACATCTGTGAGCGGGGTGGCATGTCTTTGCGGTAGGTCCATTGGGCCCAGGCTGCCATGGTGACCCCTAGGCGTGCGAGTATCTCTGCCTTTAGAGTCTCATAGTCCTGGCCTTATCTGTTTCCAGATCAAAGTATGCTTTCTGGGGTTCACCGGTCAAGAAACAGACCCGTCCAGTGTTCTTTTGGCCATCCTTTGCGAAGAGCGACTCTTTCAAAAGTCGTGAGATATGCCTCCACATCATCTGCAGGCGTCATCTTCTTCATGTGGTAATAGGCGCATACTATCTTTGGTTCCACTGTCACCGGAGGTGTGGGCCTCTTCTTTAATTCCAGCAGGGCCTCCACAAACTGTTGGTTCATCTGCAGTTGTGCTGCTATAGCTTGGTGACTTTCCTCTCGCTGTGCTACAGTGGCCTGTGTGACCCGGAGGTTGGTTTCTGCTGAGCTGCCTGTTGTGCTGCAGTGGCCTCTGCGACCTGGTGGTTGGTTTCCCGCTGAGCTGCATTGGCTTGAAGCAGGGCCTTCAACATCTCCTCCATTTTAGAAAGACACCTGCTGAACTCCACCACGTGTGGGAGATTAGCTCGTGGGGATAAGCTTTTAGGAGGAAAAATAGTCAGCGTGCAGGCAACTTTCTTTAAAATCCGGCTTTCCAGGTTTATTGATAAATAAGGTTTGCAGGTAAAACAAAACAAAACATAAACATAAGTCCTTGTCGTCCAGGGCTATACTAGACAGTATAGTTTCCTCACTATACGGTGTGGGGCTGGCCCCCGACACCCACAAAACATTAGCAAAAATGCAAACTTTGTCTTTTTAAAGGTCCAACAGACACAAAGCTCCCCCAGATCCCTCTCTGAGGTTCAGGCCAGAGCTTAAGTGAGATCTCTTCCTGATTATTTAAGTCCACCTGCTGATGGACTCCAGTGGACCACAAACTCTAGACGGGAACCAGCTCTTCCATGGTGGCTGGTAAAATCCGGACCGGACTTGCTTAATCCTGTCCACATGAATGCATACAAGGCGATAGGTAGCGCCCGTCTACCACTTTGCCTCGCATATTGTGACAATATATATAATTGCGTTTTATGGATGGCCCCCCTAATTTTGTCCCTGTACCCGCCATGTGCCCCCCTAAATATAAAAGCTAGAGATGCCACTGGGCTTCATCCACCCGCTGGCCTGTACACAGTTTTGGGCAATTTTTAGGCATTTTGCCAAGGCACCCTTGAGGAAATATGAAGGCACTCTGGTTGAAAAAGAATGGTCTAGCTCACTTTCCCCTCCCTAAACTGAAGACCTACTGAATTCTGGCATTGGGTCCCCCAGGATTCTAGCGCTATGTTTAAAGTGCTATGAAACAGTATTTGCTCCTTCCTGATTTTTTATTTTTTTTGCAAATTTGTTACACAGATCATCAAACAAATTTTAATATTGCAAAAAGATAACCTGGGTAAATACAACATGCAGTTTTTAAAAGATGATTTAATTTATCAAGGGAAAAAAGCTGTCCAAATCTGCCTGGCCCTATGTGAAATATACCCCCTGGCTTGTGGCACCCTTGGCGGTAACAACCGGCGTTTGCATTACTGGCCCACTCTTCATTGCAGAATGGTTTTAATGCAGCCACATTGCAGGGTTTTTGAGCATGAGCAGCCTGTTTAACCACTTGCCTACCAGCTGCCGTCGTTATACTGCGGCAGGTCGGTTCTCCTGCACAAATTGCCATAGCTGTATGGCGGCTCGTGTAGGTGCAGTTGCGAAGGGGAGCATGCCGCCAGCACAGCATGACCATTCCCTATGGGTTGGGCAGACTTGATGTCCGCCGGTGACCCACGATTGTCTTCTACAGAGACAGAACGGCGATCTGCCAGACAAGGCAGATCCCCATTCTGACAGGGGACATGACAGTTCCCCAGTGATTGGGAACAGTGAGATCTGTCATGTCCCTGCCAGCCCACCCCCCTACAGTTAGAACATGCTGAGGAAACACAGTTAACCCCTTAATTGCCCCCTGGAGTTTAACCCCTTTCCTGCCAGTGTCATTTTTACATTAATAACTTCATTTTTATAGCACTGATCAATTTAATAATGTCACTGGTCCCCAAATAGTGTCATTTGGGGTCAGATTTGCCTGCTGCAATTTTGCAGTCCCGCTAAAAATCACAGATCACCGTCATTACTAGTAAAATCAATAAAAAATAAATAAAAGTCCCTAAATCTATCCCATAGTTTGTAGATGCGATAACTTTTGCGCAAACCAATCAATATACGACTATTGTGATTTTTTTTACCAAAAATATGTAGAAGAATATATATCGGCCTAAACTGATGAATAAATTTTTTTTGTTTCAAATCTTTTTATTGAGTATAAAAAAGAGATAATGCATAACAAAGTAGGACAATATATAAAATATAGAGATTTTGCAATAACCAGTTACAGAAATACACAAAATCAAGTTACCCATCGCATTATAAAATTATAAAAATGAGCTCACATTACAGAACATTAAAGAAGAACAAGTGAAAAAGTACACACACAGTCGAAGAGGCAGCCATACTCAGCCTCCCATGAGCATCTGGGATAAACAGACTGACATGGAAGGAAAATCGACCCCGCAAGGGAAGAGAAAGCTCCCAAAAAAGGGAGGGCCCGCCGACTCCTCGGTTACCCCATCTGGGAACTAACTGTAACCTTGAAGTCAGGAGCTGTACCTCCCCCCTGCAAGGGATCCAAAAATGTAAGAGTTCGATACAGTACAGACCCTAGTAGAACTTATGAAACATATAAAAACTAGGGAGTCGTATTTCTTCTGTATGTGTTATTTAGGGGGGTTTCCTCAAACCTCTCCGACTACACCGTGGGAGGAGGAAGATAAAACCCAGGGACCTTGTTGATCCCAGCATACGATAATAGAACAGTAACATGAAGAGCTGAATTAGAAGAAAGGTAGAAAGGAAAGTAGGAGAGGAAGGAAAGAAGAGGAAGGATGGGGGATATTGACACCAGTGTAGATAAGTGGAGGAGTCATGGAGGAAAACTCACCCTGGTAAATTTAAGTGAATCCTCCAGGGCTCCCAGACAAGGTCAAATTTAGGGGAGGTATCTAAGATGTGACTAGCATGTTTTTCCTGTACCATAATCCAGGATATCTTCCTCAAAGCCTCCGTGAAGGATATTGAAGGACGCTTCCAGGACTTAGCAATTGTGATCTTGGCCCCCAAAAGGATGAATTGGGTTAGCTTATATAGGGATTTGGACATACCTTCAGGTTTAGAATTGAGTAAGGCTATTTCTGGACATTGGGAAATTGGAAGGCCCGAGATCTTATGAATCAAATGAAAGAATTTGTGCCGGTAGCTTCTCAGATGGGGACATTCCCACCATGTGTGAAGGAAGGTGCCCACATGTTCGCAACCCCTGAAGCAGAGGTTGGAGGTATTAGGGAACATATTGGCGAGTCTAGAAGGAACCAAGTACCATCTAATAAACACCTTTAAGTTGGCTTCTATCAGCGAGGTATTAAGGATCCCCTTAAAGCAGCGTGAGAACATCGGGGACCATTCGTCTGCATCCCACTCTACGTTTAAGTCTCTTTCCCATTTTTCCACAAAAAGAGGCTTAGACGAGTCCTCCGCCAGAGCAGCATAGATCAAGGAGATACCCCCTTTAATAACCATCGGTCCCGAGCACCACTGTTCAAAAGGGGTAATGACTGACTGACCCTTCCTTGAGTTCCACCAAGTGGAAAGGAAGTGGTGTATTTGGAAGAATCTGAATTTTTCCGAGAGTGGCATGTCAAGTTTTTTAATAAAGTGGGATAATGGCAATGGTCCGGATAGAGATAGGAAGTGACCTATCCGATATAACCCCTTATCTGTCCACCATTTAAATGCCTTAATATCCAAACCAGGACGGAACAGGGGATTATGAAAGAGGTGTGTGAGAGGACGGAGAGCAGAAATTAAGTTAGGGGACTTGAGAACCGAGTTCTCAAGGACCGAAGGGCCATAGAGTGAGACAATGTAGGGGAGAGGATTAAGGGTCTTGTTTTAGGGGGGATGCCTAACAGATAATCAATAGTGTTGTGGGGGACTGACTGTCTCTCTATTCTAACCCAATCCGGCAAGAACCCGCTAGAAAAGACGAATGAGAACTGGGCCAATTGAGCCGCCTGATAGAATTTAAAGAGGTGTGGGAGACCAAGTCCCCATTGACTGCGTTTTCTGAATAGGACCTTGGCTGAGCATCTGGGGCCTTTACGGGCCCAGAGGAATTTTAAGATCAGGGATTACAGTTTTTGCAGGTCAGATTTCCTTACATGAATGGGTAGTGCTCTAAAAAAATATAAGATCCTAGGGAGAAGGGTCATCTTGATCGCGTGAAGCCTGTCCAGCCCAGTTAGATAGGTCTTGAGCTAATTTCTTTAGGAGTGGGGGATAATTTGCTTCAAAGAGTTTGTTAATGCTGGCTGCCAAACTGACCCCCAGGTAAGGAAGCTGGGAAGATTTCCAGGAGAACTTATACTGGTTTTTGATTCTAATTTTAGTCTGTTTTGCCACCAAAATATTTAGAGCTGCTGATTTAGACCAGTTTATGCTGAGCCCTGAGATTTCCCCGAAAAGTTGAAGAAGCTGGATGATCTTAGGGGTGGACGTGATGGGGGAAGAGATGAATAGGAGCAAATCGTCGGCGAAGAGCGCACACTTATGTGAGTGCTGGCCACAGGAAATCTCGTGGATCTCTGGGTCGTCTCTGATAGCAATAGCCAAAGACTCCTTCGCGATTGCAAAGATCAAAGGGGACAAGGGGCATCCTTGTCTAGTGCCGCAAAAGATAGGGAAGGGACCGGAATAAAAGTTGTGCAATTTAACTTGGGCACTAGGATTTGAGTATAGGGCTTCTAGAGTTTGAATAAAACTAGGTCCAAAGCCCCATTTTTTTAAAACTGCAAAAAGATACACCCAGTGTACCGTGTCAAAGGCTTTTTGCAAGTCAACCGATAGAATATAACCCTCCCTACCGTCCCAGTTTGAGTTAAGTAGAGATATAATATCCACTGCTCTGCGGATCTGATCGGGGCCTTGCCTACCCGGGATGAAACCTACTTGGTCCCTATGAATGTATTGGCCTATAAATTTAGACAATCTATTAGCAAGAACTATCATAATTTTAAGATTGTTATTTATCAAAGAGATGGGTCTATAGTTACTGACATCAGATTGATCCTTTCCAGGTTTGGGAATGACCGACACAAATGCTCTATTGGCGTCGCTTTGAAGGCTAGCTCCAGATCTTAGGGAGTTGAAAAATTTTGTTAGGTATGGGGATAATACTGGACCAAATGTTTTATAGTAGCCCGTGGAGAAGCCGTCCGGGCCCGGGGCTGAGCCTTTCTTGAGATTTTTAATCAGCTCCATCACCTCTGCATCATTAAATGGTAATTCTAGGGAAGCAACATGGTCTTCCGACAGTTTAGGAAGGGTGATGGAATTCAGAAAGACTTCAAGGGACGTGGGAGAAGCTGTTTGCCCTTTGTCGTAGAGTTTAGCATAAAATTTTTGGAAGGAGGTCATAATATTTTTCGGGTTCTGAGTGAGAGAACCCAAATGATCCCTAATCTTAGGGAAAGAGAAAGTGCGGTATTTGGGTGACAGCCTGGCAGCCAGTTTAGGACCTATGTGATCTCTTTGTAAGTACCAGTGGGCTCTGGACCATTGAATTTGCTTCTCAGCTTTAGTGGTAAGTGCCAGGTTCAAGGCAACCCTTCCCCCTTCAAGTCGTGCCCAAGATTGATGGGTCGGATGCTTTTTATGCAATCTAGCAAGATCTTGAAAGTTATTTTCCAGCCTCTCTATCTCTATCAACCTCTCCCTTTTTAATCTGATTGGTAATTGGATGAGATTTCCTCTCATAACCCCTTTGTGGGCTGCCCATAAAACTGAGGGGGAAACTTCCCCAGTATCGTTCCTGTGGAAATATTCTTTAAGATCATTCTCTAACATCGTATAGTGCACTGGATTGTTCAGGAGTGATTCATTAAGGCGCCACTGGGGGTTCCTCACTCCTCCTGGTTCAACTTTGATATGTATTGTTACTAGAGAGTGATCTGACAGGGGAGAGTCCCCAATGGAAGCTTTAAGGACTAGTGGAGATAAAGAAGCTGGAACAAAGATATGATCTATTCTTGCCATACTCTTATGGGGGGCTGAATAGTGCGAGTAGTCCCTCACCTTTGGGTTTAATTCTCTCCAGATGTCTATAAAACCTATAGAGAAGAGGAGTCTAGCAAACTTAAGGCTGAGCTTCGGGGGCCGGAGAAGACAGGGTATTCCTGAGCCAGATTTAACAAGAATAGGATCAAGGGCTAAGTTCGAGTCCCCTCCCAAGATGACTTTCCCCTCAATGAGCGGAAGGATGCGCTCAAATAACCCTTGAAAAAATTTGACCTGGCTGGAGTCCGGGGCATAATATGACACGAGAGAATACAACACGCCCCCCAGGGACCCTTTCAAGAAAATGAATCTCCCATCTGGGTCCTTGGTTTCCTCCATAAGGGTAAATGCTAAGTGTTTAGCGAAGAAAATCCCTACACCTCTTTTTTTATCTGGTGCATTTGCCAGGAAGAACTGTGGATAATATGAGTGAATATATTTGGGGGCATATCGCTCAGTAAAGTGGGTTTCTTGGAGCATAACTATATCTAGGTGGTGGGATCGAACTAAGTTAAAATACGTTTTCCGTTTTACCGGGGAATTAAGGCCCTGGACGGTATGAGATGCCACTGTCAGGAATGAAGGTAAATTAGTAGACATGGGTGCCGTGTAAATATTGATCTACAAGTTGCAACAGGCTAGGACTCACCCAAGCCGACCTGATGAAGGGTCTGTCCACTCCAAATAAGGTGTAGTTGGACCATGGTGGCCTTCTACGAGGAAAACCTTCTTGGTGTCTAAAAGGGAAATGTAAAAACAGAGAGGTAACAATAGTATAGCACAAAAGAGAAAGAGATAAAGAGAACAAATAGAGGGAGGATGTGGCAAAAACTAGCCACAATTCCCCACAAATTCCTGGGAGTGAGGAGACTAAATAGACCCCTCACTACCAGAAGATGTAACAAAAGTGTCTGCCCATACAGCAGAACTACATCCGATCCAGGGAGTACCATTGAGAGGATCCCTAAATCAGAGGGAGGAACATGGCCTCCCTCCCGGCCACTTCTTGGAGCCAAATAAAAAATAAACAGGTGGCTGACTCACTAGTGGTATAATTATCTTAGACTAGGAGCGAACAACACGCACCTCTAGTGCAATTAAACCATTATAACAGTTATATTAATGACCTCTAGAGATCCGTTTTGGCAAGTCTTAAATATGATGTGTGGAATATGGAGTAATAAAACCAAACTTGCGAACAATCAATGAAGGCATCCTTTAGCTGGCCCAACACCAACCTCCCCATGGTGGACTAGGCCCAGGAAGAGGTGTGGTAGAGAGCCAGCCCCGGAGCCCCCAGAGAAAGACATATCTAGAAATGTATATTGTAGAAAAAGGTTAACAAACAAATATTTTAAGACCCCCAAGGTGTGGGGGGCCAAAGAACCGTAGAATACGGTGAGAAAGAGTCCTAAATGACCCGAGTGATAATCAACAACAGGAATAGCAGGACAAAAGTCATGGAGGGTGAGCATCCTTGCCCTTCTTCTTTTGCTGTCTTTGCCACATTGGAAGTATGGGGCTCTGAGGGGATGGTCTCTTGGAGTGTCCCGCGTTCTTGTGATGAGAAGCAGATAACGAGGAGGAGTCCAGTGATATGAGATTGAGTTTAATCAGAAGCTGTTCTCCTTCTTGGAACGAAGAAAAACCAAATTTCTTGCCTTTGACAATGTAAGACAACCGGAAGGGGAAGGACCACCAGTATTTAATGGAGGATTTATTGAGAATATCCAAAAGGGGCTTGAGAGATCTCCTTTTTTGTATAGTAGTCTGAGATAAATCCGCAAACACTTGGACAGAGTGGCCTTGGATAAAGAGATTGGGATTGTATCTTGAGGCCTTCATGATCTCCTCTTTAACTTCATAAAAATGTGGTTTGGAAAGCCCCATGACTATGTCTCGGTACATGAAACGTACGTCGGGGAAGACACGCTGACGTCACTGCCATTGAGTGTTTGAAGTCTACAGCCGGTTGGCTTAATGTTCTTGGACGCCCTTGTTGTTTTTATCTGATGTAAGTGCAATACTTTTTTTTTATTAAATCCACTGAAACGGTATCACACTATCAGTACCTTCTCTTTCTTTGGGTGCCGTGGTGAGTTTACCTGGGGGTGTAAAGAACCTTATTGGACTGCTATCCTACAAACGCCGGGAGGCGGATCTGGTTAGCCCTTTCCACTACCTCTGTGGTTCACCCAAGCCAACTCTGCTACATCAGGACCCCAAGATTGTCGAATGTAGTCTATTTTTGTTGTTCCCGCAGGTTCTTGTAATTCGGTTGGCCGACATCTGAAGTTTGTGAGTTACCGTCACTGCAGTCGCACAGAAGGGGCTGCATGCAAAGTACATGGCTCTGTATCAGTACCCCGAAAGGTTTGGTGTAAAAATACTTCAATTTCTCCTCTAGTACTTCCGGAGTTCTATGTTAGGGTTAGAGAAATAGGTTCCGGTGAGACAGGTTCACAAACGCCTAAAT